>QBDW01005215.1:0-205624 GCA_003261595.1 Maconellicoccus hirsutus | reverse complement strand
TATTGTATTTTTCATAGAAAAGAAGAATGAGACCAAAATGAACCGTGTAGAGTCAAATGCCGAAAAGTTATGAATAAAAAACAAAATTGAATATGTGAAGACAAAAATTTCACGTTTCTTAAATAATTGCTCGCTATAATGCTTTCATTTGAAAAATTGTTGTAAAAATTGTTATTTATTGTATGAACTGCGAAGATTAATTCCTGCTAATCAGTTTTTGGATAATTTTCAAAGGTGAGTTTGCAAATTTCTCTCCATAATTTAACAATTTTGGAGTGGGTCCATATTAGGGTCACTTTTTTTCAGTTGTAAATTTTTAACTTTTTGGAAAAAATTGAAAAATGAAAACAAAAAATTTTTTTATGGCATGTAGCTTTGATATATTAAAGTAGAATAATGAGGGTACATTTTAAGCTATCGCGGACATTTTAAAGTCAATTAGGTCATGAGTTATTCACAAAATAAAGATAGGGGTCCATATTAGGTCATCCTACCCTTACGTCTAAGAATATTTTTTCGAAAAATTGTTCAATTTTATGAAAAATTGAAGTAACAAGACCTTCTTTTGAGGTTTCTAAAATCCTACGATTTCAATTGTTGGTGAAATGGGATAATTTTTTAATATGATATACTAAAACATATACTTGTTTGTTCGATAGAGCGATATTTCACAATTTTAATTTTCCTGGGCAGTTACAAGGATTTTAGTGCTTTTTCCTGCAAAAATTGGTTATGCATCCACTATACCTGTAGTTCCATCTTGACTATATTAAATGATGAATGCGAAAGAAAGAGGTGGGGAGTGGAAGGGTTAAAATGGAGCGAAGTTATACATTACAGAAGAGGTAAACGTCGGTTCATTAAAGCATCGCTCGTTAATATTCCACTTTCCGCGAGAAAAATTTTCACGTCATTAAAGGAAGGAAGTTGATCGCATAAATGTAATTAAATAAAATAATGAAAACGATACGCATTCCAAATACGAAGCGATTCATTGAAAATTTTCGATAACGAGAATTAAATTTCTTGGGTAACTTGTAAATTTCACAACATGCATATTGCATATAACAACAGCATGACATACGAGATAACTTTTATCATTCTCCTGAAGAAGTTAATCTCCATGGTTTCAACCTTTAGTGGTATTTTCCAGCTATAAAAGGAAAGCAGAAAGAAAAACAAGTCAAAAATCACGTCGACTTAATTAACATTTTTTTCAAAAAACAATGGTTGAATATTCTCATAGATATTAAAGGTTTTAATATAAAATAGCCCATACAAAACCATAAAACATTTTGTTTTCCAAGAACTTTTTTTCAACTCCAGCGAAAACGCCCATAATAACAAATAAACAGATTCCCCCTCGTTTACTTTTAAGCCAAACCACTTCTTTAATTTAAAGTCAAAACGCATTTCGAAAGGTGTATTTATTGATTTTTTTCGTTTAGCATTATTATTTTAAGAAATTTTTGCTTCCTCTTTTGTATTACGTTTTTTTCTTTTTATTTATTCATTTTTGCGACGCGAATTCTATATTAAACTCATTCCCGTGCGGCAGGAGTAAATCGCAGGCATTTTTTTCAACAATTTTTCACGCTTAAATTTTTAATCGTAACAAAAAATTTTTTAAAGATAAAAATTTTCATTTTTCAATAAAATATGCAGGTATTACCAAAATTTTAACGCGTTACATTTTACCTAGGTACTTGAAAGTAGGTACCTACATAGTAAGAGTAAAAAGTGGCGATTTTTTTTTACGAATAAACATAAAACAATACAATTTTTATAAGGATTAGAAAATATTCTGCCAAAAACCAAAAAAATAGAAAAATATCGTTGAATTCAAATGATACTGTATGAGTATGTCTATTATAAGAAAATTTCTTGGGAGTTAAAATAAGGTCGCAATGAAATTAGAAAAACAACGAAGGAAAAAACACGTCACTGGGTGAAAAAATTTTTGTAAGTTGACGTGACGACATTTGCATTATTAGTCTATATCATAACAACTTTAACACACGTTAATTTGCGTTTTTATACCTGACGGTTTTCTTCATATTTTCAAACTGATGGTATCACTATTCGGGAAAATATTTTACGGACATTTTTTTTACGTTTTTGCCACGGACGGGTTAACCTGAATATGTGACCTTGCTCAACATTTTTCCGTAACGTTTTAAATAAATCTATTGAACTCAAGTATATTGGTAAACTGTTACATGCGTAAGTAAATAATTGCATGAATTGTTTGAAAACAATAAAATTTACCTATTTCCGTAGCCTGCCATAGTAACACAATTGAAATCCACGAAACGTTCATCAAAAATGTAATCTGTTTGTTGAACATCTTCATAATTTCAGAAACGGAGAGCAGTGTTAATCAAATCTCAGTTTGAATTCGTTTACATCATAAACGGACGATTAGTTAAACCGCGAACTAACCGCAAAGTTAGGATAAACCACATATTATTTATAGTTCATGACATCTATACCGCACCAAAACGTATCAAATGCTGACCCGCGGATAATTCGATTCCAACTCTGAAAAGCCGATTCTAAAATATTCCGGACACGGTAAAATTAATCGCGCACCTCACTACATTCTGGTTCTTCTTTAGCGGGTGTTTCTGCAACAAAAAGGAAAAAAATGTTTGTAATTAGTAAAAAAAAAAGGAAAAAATCTTTCGATCACAAATTAAATTCATTCCCAACGTGATTGAATAATGTCATGCAACGAGATACCCATTAATACGCTAGATTATAAGGGTGACCTTCTTCAGCGTTAGTCGTACCTCCCTGAAAACGTATTAGCGGCTTATTACTTCCCTATTCATCTAAACATACCGTGATTTCTCGCTTCTGCACGAACTTTGTGGTACGTTAGCGATTCAACGCTTTAATTCTACCATTAAAAAAGGGTGAGTTGTTATATTTATTTTGTAAAGATATCATCAATTGAGACAATTCTACTCGCTATCGACCACACAATTCTTTGCTGATGAAACTTCCAAATCATTTAAGACTAATTTGTTTCTGAATTGTTTATCCAATTTTTATTCAGAATCAAAGAATTACATATCTTTTTTTTTGATTTTCGCCATATACAGCAACAGTGGCGTAGCCAGGCAGTTATCAAGGGGGAGTCCTGCACTGGCAGATGCGAGGGGGGTATTTTTTTTCTTTACAATTTTATAACTTTTTTTTTTTTGAAGAATAGAACAAGAATACAAAAAATGGAAAAATTTACTGGACTTGTTTGTTACTCGAATAATTGGAAATAATTTGAAATTTGCATTAAAAAATTTTTAAATGAGTATTTTTAAAGACCTCAAGGGGGGTCCAGACCCCCTGAACCCCCCCTTAACTACGCCACTGTACAGCAACAGAAGCTTGAGGTGGTTTTTGAAAGGGTTTAGTAGAAAGTGATGTTTTAAACCTGTTGCCGAAAGAAAGGATAGAAGGTTTTGAATTTTTATATGGTCATCGGAAAAAATTTCTTTTGGGTCGTTAGAGGTGAAAAACAGCGATCTTTCTTTTTGGTATTTTGGAGAACGAAAGAAAAGGTGGTTGACCGAAATTTGTACGGATCAGATAGGACATATTTGAGGTTGTTCCTATGTCTAGGGACTTGGCCCTAAAAATGACGGTTTCACGTGCTTTAAATAGCAACCTGATACCGGCAGTGGATTTCACACAATTTAAACCCCCTGACCACGAATAAATCGCCGGCACTTCAAAAAAGCTTCAGTTTTTAAAAAAAATTTTAAACAAAACTTGTTTGCCAGAAAAACGAATTCTTGAGTTTTTCCTCAAATATGAGTGAAACATAAGTTCCTATATGTCGTTAGAAAGTTGAAAAGTTCTCTTTCTAATGAGCTAAAACCCAACTCAATCGGTTAATTCCTTAATTTTTTGAGGTTTTTCCAAAAAAGCTCAGTTTTTCAACTTTAAGCTTAATTTTGAGTAATTTAAAACTATTTTTCTGAAGTACCGGCAGATTATTCGTAATCGGGGGGTTCAAATTGCATGAAATTCATTGTTGGCATTCGGTTGCCATTAAAGGCAAGCGAAACCGTCATTTTTAGTGTTTGGTACCTAGACAAATTTGATTACCTACAACTTACGCAATAATATTGAGGCATCATTTTTAAATATCTTAATTTTGCTTTTAATAATCACACCAACAAGGCATGGGTACTTATCATGGTACTTATAATGAAAAAAAATACAATTCCGTGTTTCATTCAATTTGAAATGTTTCATGAGTTGAGAAAAACAGGTAAATAAGAACACTTCGTACCTTAGCAGTTCAATTTAAAACATAAAATTGGAAAAGTAACATTCAAGTGAGTAATAACTAGAAATTGAATGAATGAAGCGTAAAGTTCAATTTCGCACTTTGATGAAATATTTTTCATGTTTTTTCTCTTCATAGTCGGCGATTTTTCAAAAAATAATTAAGTGATTTGAATTTATGAAATCACAATATCCATACAAAGATGATTTTTCCGATAGGCAATTTGAATAGGTAGGGGTAGATGGGTGCCTGAATTTCGAAATTATCTAAGGATTAAACCACGCAGCTACTTCAAACGAATGGTGTTCTAATTGTAATACGTGCTAGATGCTTATACGAGTAAAATTCAGAATTTTTTTTTCATGTAATATTTTTCGATGACATAACATAAAATCGCTAGCAATTTATTATTGTAAAAATACCTTCACGGAACTACTGGCGGAAAACAGAAAGCGTGAAATTCAAACGTTCGAAAAAAATTGATTTCAACTTTTGGCCCTCCATGAAATATTTTCAATTTTAGGATATCTATGGCTGTGCAGACGCTGAATACTAATTTTCGTATTTTATATTTTTCCGAATGAAAAGTAGAAAATGAGAAGAAAAATGTATGCGAGATGATTCTAATACAGAAATATTTTTTCATTACTCGTGAATAAACGGGCATTCTTCATATTTTCAGTCTCTTAGTTTTCTATTCGGTCAGTCGTAGGGAAATACAATCCATTTTTCTTTGCTAGTTTTTAATAATATGTGAACGATGAAAGATGCAACGCAACTAACGAATGATATTTGCATGACTTTATGATTTAATAGCGACGTTGGCTATAAATTAGCTAAATATTTGAATCCAGCTAACTTTCTACGCGAAAAGATAAAATATATAACTCGTTTTCAAATACGCCAACCACTACGCACTCAAATAAAGTTTACTTCCAATATCACTAACGCTGACGAAAATTTTTGCACAGAAGAAATTGCCATAAAATCGTTTATAAGGAAATCTTTAATTACATCCATTTATTCTTCATGGGGTATACCGTATCGACCAATAGGCCTACTATGAAAACTAGGGTATCTTTAATTTATTCCATTGATTCTCTTTTCTCTCGTATTTGAGTCGGATACTAGATTATAACAACTGTGGGTAGTTGATTGGTTGAAATTAATTTTCCAATTAATTGCATCCTTAGATACTTGAAACGACAATTTTATTTGACAAAAAATTAAATAAAATTTTTACTTAAACGGCTGTGGTATGTCGCCTCCTGTTTCTTTGGGTTTTTACTATAGCTGAAGTTATTATAACTTTTCAAAAATTCTTTATCCCGTTCTTCAGTGACTGTCGTACTATCTTACACCGCATTCTTTTTGTGTCTCCTTCTTTGCATAGTTCTGGAGATGAATAATCCGAACCTTCGTTAAGAATTTTTCCAAAAAATATATGAAAATTTTCCATTTACCTACTTACGCGAAGATATTCGTTTTGTGATCTTACTTCTTCGTGACGAATTTCAACTTCCAAAAACCATTTTTAAAAATTGAAGTAAAAAATCTTTATTGGAATCGTTTTTGAAGTACTCATCTTGATGATAAACGGAAATGGATTAAAAACTAGGCACCGGTGCTATGTGGTAACTTATTCATATAATTAGGACTGCTTAAGTTTTCTCAGAATCAATTACTTATTTGTCACAATTTCACGACTCGAAGGTCGAAGCGTTAGTAAAACCAAGAACATTTCAGTTTTACTTTTCATTCTGTTAGTTTCATTCAATTTTTTTTTTTTGTAAAATATGGTATGATTTTGATATTTCCTTGGTGGATATACAACCAATGAAACGTTTGTTTATTTAGGTATTAAAAATACTTTTATAGCCGGATTTCAGTTCACCGTGGAAGAAAAACACCTCCATAAAGGTTTTTTTTATTGCTAACCCCGGCTAAGGCTAACGAAGTCAAAGATAAGCGCGTATACATGCCCTCATCATTAGTATTCATGAACAAAACTGCATATCAGAAATGTTAACTTAACTATCTTCACAATATAAAGTCTTGGTTTTCAACGGATTAACTTTACGACCACTAGACTACAAAAATTTAATTATTCAGTTTAGATTTTTTCCCTAGCTCAAGCTTTTTAACCGCATACACAAACGATGTTTGCCTAAAAAATTAAAAAACACGGCCTTACTCCCAAAAAAGGCCCTATGCCTGGTTAAATATTAGGTACCAAAGTACCTTATACAAATAAATCCGATGAATTTTCCTCTTCATTGAGCCAGCTTGCAGTAAACATAATGGCAAAATGGTTACCTTGCTAATTGATGCATTCAATATCATTTTACAGCTGACGGTGTCATTGATAAAATGCATTAGGCACCTCTGCCTAACTATCAACTATGTAGTATGCACCGAAAGAGCTATTGACTGTATTGTCCTCTGAGAATGTATGTTAATCGATATTCAAACTTTAACTAGCGTCAGTTTTATAACGAACAACTTTATTCATCCAATTGTTTTTTTTCTAAATTGAGCTTTTTGCGCAATTATGAAGTACTTGTAAGTACTGTACATATTCGCTGCAGTTTTACGAAACTGACTGCAAATTTTGCACCATGTCGAAGATTGTAAATTAATGCGAAAAATTCATAAAACATTTTTGCTCTCACTCTACCAGCTTTTTTGTGATAAAAAAAAACTTAAACTGCAGAACTGCAGGAAAAATGTGTTTGTCGTAAGTATTGAAACATGTAAAAGCTCCATTGACACTATAATGCATCAGAATCGCTGAATTCAAAGTATTGCTCAAAAAATCGAAAACTAGTGAATAATTCATACATATTTAAATTTGAAACAGTGAAAAATGTAGGGTTAAAGATGCAACAAGGTAGAAGGTAATATTACTCTTAAATCCTGAAAATGTTGAATAAGTTTGTAACGTAAACGCCTTCAGTTTAGGCTTATGTGCTACCTAGTGCCTGCCTACACATTTTCACACTTGACACGCAACATGAAGTTACTTGTTATATTGAACAATTATCAGAGCTTAAACTGATTTTTCATTTTAATTTGCGAGTTGAAAATTATCAATACAGGAGACAATTTTTTTTTTAATTTCTACGCGTAACATTTTCCTTTTTATTCGATATTCGATTTCAAAGCGCAAAAAATCGTCAGCGATGCAAAAAAAAACGAGCGAAATGAAAAACGAATTCTGTTTTCCTCGTTTCGTAACGCCAAGATTGAGGTTTTACGTTTTTTTTATCATAGAAAATTGTTCTGAAAAAATGAAAAATTGAACGTATGAAATAATGAGCCGGAAAATCAGCGGCTCAAATACCTAAACGATAATATTTGATTACCACGGTCGTCGCGTGTTATACGATCATTTAACGATGGTGTACCGGGAATTGCCTACGAATATACCGATATACGTACGAAAGCTGAAAAAAAGAAAAAAACACACGACAGATGGTGGTTACCAAATTACTGTATAGACTGGAAGTGATTTTACGATAAAAAGTATTCACAGGCGGTTTCATTCTCACGAAAACTATCACTGTAATAAATGGAAACTTCAGGTTAGATCAAACGGTACAAGAATAAATGGTTATGCATAATGATTTTAAAATACTTTAGCGTGTAGACGGTGTACCTATGTGAATTGATATTTTTTAAAATTATGCAAATTTAATAAGAGATATCGAGGTTTAGGATTAATATGATAAATTTATGTTATTAGTTTTTGAATTGTTTACAGGTTCTTAATTTGTACTGTTGTTTGATTTCATGAAATTTTTTTCTTTGATAAATGATAGGAAAATACATAAATATACCATTGACATTACATGCTTACAATTTAGGTTGGTTATTAAGTCAGGGCCGGTTTTAGGATTGTTCGTTGGGGGGGGGGGGGTTAGGTTCCATAAATTATGAATAATTTTTTTTTAAAGAAGAGATAACTAAAAGTGATTTAGAGCATATGCGCAATATGTTGTGTTTTAAATTAGGTAAAAATCACGAGTGGAGCTTGACCTCTTGGGGGGGGTTTAACACCCAAACCCCTTCCCCCTTAAAACCGGCCCTGTATTAAATAAATACCCAGTGACCCACCTATTAGCAGTACCTAATTACCTATTTAAGATACCTACATAGTTTATAAGACTCACAAGGGAACCTTTCCAGGTCGCAGTCTCAGAATTTGATGAAACTTAGCAGGATCGAAGTTTACATTCAAAGAACCTCAAAGCCAAGTTTTTAGCCGCTGAATTTTATTATTCTATTTTTTACAAATTTTTGAATTTTAAATTCCCAGCTCCCCTTAAAAATACTTTTTTGCTAATACCTGGCCAACCGTTGATCCTATCGAAATTTTGAAATTAAATAGACGATAAAAAATTTAATTTTCTACAAATTAGGTCATTACATATTTTTTCGTAGCGTGCTTCATTTTCGAGTTATCGAGCAAAAACTAGTGGAAAACAGTATTGAGCGATTTCAATTAAGGGAGACGCGAGTTGGCACGTAACTTACGCGGTAGTGACAGGGCGTCGCGCTTATTGGAATCGCATACAACTATTGTCAATAAGTGTTTGTGGGTAACTCAAAAATGAAGCATGCTACGAAATAAAATATGCATATCAACTTGTAGGAAATTAGATTTTCTGTTGTTAATGTATTTTCAAAATTTCGATAGGATTAACAGTTGGCCAGGTATCGACAAAAAATCATTTCTAGGAGGTGCTAAAAATTCAAAATCATGTTTTTTTGGGTTAAAAATAAAAAAATTCAAAAATTTGTGAAAAAATCTAAAAATGAAATTCAACAGCTAAAAATTTGGCTTTGAGGTTTTTTTGATATAAACTTTGATCCTGCCACGTTTCATCCATAAACATATTATTTTTAAATTCCTTGTTAATAAATTATGGAATCTAATCAGCTAGAACCTAGCTAGCTAACTGCATAACTTTAGACAATAAATTTATAAATAGAAACTGTCATATTAAGAATGGAAGAGTATGGCCTATGTCGATAGTACCTAACAAAATAACTCATGTCTTAACCTACGTATTACTCAAATTAAGCGAAGTTGACTAATCTTTCTAGCACACCAAAACACATTCAAATATTCATTGTTTCTCTTTTCAAACATTATCTCCTTGAGCTCAGCACGAAGTACGAACGATTATTGTCTGAAGATACGCGTATTCTACGTGTTTTAATTCAATTGCTCATTTGTTCGTTGATGTTTAGAACTTTAGATTTCTTGTAAAGACAGCACATTGCAAGTTTTGATTGATCTTTCAAAATACATGTTTATTTATTACTTAATAGAGAAAGAAGTTCATCTATTTAATTTGCTCATCTTTTAACTTCGTAAGTTTTTAAGAAAATGAAATTAATGAGTAAAATTTGGTGTGAGCCAATGAAAAAACGACTTCATGTTTAAGTATATTTGGATTATCTTTTACATAGTTTTTTTAATTTTTGCAAGTTTTCTCAACTTTAAAATTGCCTATGGATTCAGTTTCCACACAGTTCAAATTTTTTTACTTCACAAACAAGATTTAAATGATGAAAAGGATAAATAACAATGAGTGGGTTGAAATTTGGCGTCTATACCATAATCCCTTTTACACCATGTTGGTCCCAAATAGACCATTTATTACACTTGATTTATTGCTCAATTTTTAAAATGTTTGGCTACCGCATTCGGTTGGCTTTTATTCTTATTATCATCGTGCTATCAAATATTGTCCGTTTCAACGATTTTTTCGAGCAATTGCCGCTCATATTTCTCTTGAAATTTTACGCTCATTTTTTCGAGCACTTGTGTTTCCACATCCATATGTACCGATACTCCGACTTGTTGAAACGAATTCCATTTTATAATTTTGTAAGTAGGTTTTATTTTTATGCAAACTCATAATTACGTGCAAATTTCTTTTAATAATAGAATATTTTGCGACAGGTTTTCCGGAGCGTAGATTTAAAAAACGAAAGGATGTAATATGTTATTCAGGGACGAAACTAGCGATGCACCTGCCTATGCGTAGGCACTGTTAAAACCCGCAAGTTGCAAAAAATATAAAATACTGCGATTTGCGAAAGAAAAAATATTAGGTACATACTTGGTACTTCCTTAATTTCCTAATAATTTTTTCCTCATTTCAACGATGTTGTTTTCGTATTTCATAATTCAAGTAGTTTTCTAGAGTAATGTGCACTCGACATTTGGTCGACTTTGCCGACTTTGCCGACTAAACCAATTTTTGGCAAATTTGCCGACTATCTAAAATAACGGGAGGGGCGGTGTTACACTCCCCCACCCATAGTTTCGTCCCTGATATTATTGTAGGAGGTTTTTTTTCATACAGACTTGCAAATCAAATTACGAAAAAATATGAAAACATCCCGTTGATGTAACAACTTGACCTACTTAATGTATGTAAATGTAAGTAATTCTAGGAAGAATAAAAATGCCATGGAATGAAATTTCAATATTTCTCATCTGTAACATTCAAATTTTTTTTAATGCATCTATGTAGATTAGATGGTATATATTGTTATGTAGGTACTAGGTAGATTGAATGCGGATGCATAATTAGAACTTATGTTTTACAAAATAGGTAGAACAATTACACATTCCGCCATATTTAATGAAATTTCAAGTTTCTTTTTTTTCATACTAATTATTAATTTTATAAATTCGATTGGATACATTGTTAATAATAGGTACTTGTAAACCTAATTTAAATAGCAAATAATCAATTCGCTTATTCTCAGATAGGTGTGAATGATTAATAAAATTATAATACTAAAATGGAGTATTTTTTCACTCATGATTCAAGATTAAGAATAGTTGTAAGTAATAACAACGTAGGTGGCTACTTTTTCTTGCAGAAAGAACTTAAGTTCTTTATAAATTGTTGCAAAACTTTCGCAAAATTCTTTTCCCATTTCTTTGTGTAACAACTTTTCCTCTCAGGTTGTATCGACAAGATGTATTTCCAAATTCAGATTAAATTTTTTAAATTAGAATACGAATTCGTTTTTAAAATTATACCCATTACGAAATATAAAATTAATTCGATTAAAATCTAGTATATTGACGTTCTTTTGAATTAATTCAGGAAAAAATTCTGAAAAAGAAAACAAGTAAAAAATGAATTTTCCGTCGGCGCACTCCGCAAAAGAATTTTAAATTCGTTCATACTCCGGAAATTGTTTTTCCTTTCTCGTACTTTTTTCAGCTTCACAATGTTCACATCGTGCTCGAAACGTTTCGTTTCTTGTAATGAGAATACTTGAACATTCGTGTTTCGTTCCAAATTTGGTATTTATCTTAAAAATTAACTACCTTTATAAAAGTAGTAGTGTATTTATGTATTGAGCGTTTTATACGTAAGTATGCATGTAGTACATGTGTACGTATTGTAGATACTAGGTAATAGGTTAGATACCTATCTACCTAGCTTCCTGGTTCCCACTACCTATACCTACCTAGTAATATAGCAGTATATGGTATGTAATGTATACCTAATTACTCAGAAATGTTCATTTTTAATCAATCGTTCATTAAAGCAATTATTTGATACCATTTTCTGTTTTTTAAACTTGAATAGAACATTTTTCTTTTTATTTTTGTAGTTGCTTACTGAACTACTTTTGTTATATTTGTAGTTATCTACGAATAGACACGTGATATAAAGAACACACATCGTGTTCTATAGGGAAACACTGATTTCAAATGGTATTTATGTATTTGGATAGACCACGTTGGTATAGCATGTCTATTGTTTCACTAAAATATGATACATAACAATAGCCAAGTATATCGGCGAATTAAATTTTGACAAGTAAATTATTTATTGTCTTGTATTTACGTCGACGTTGTAAACTATGCACCACGATTCTGTCCTTATGCAATAATTCAAATATAAGGTTAATGGAGTAAACACAATCATTAGGAAGATGATTGAAACTTAACGTGGTCCATGTGTGTAACAAAGTTTGCATATCCTGTTTCCTTGGATATCGCGATTGAATTTTTATTATGCATGAGCCAGTCCCAAGTAAAAATGGAACGCTTAACGACGAATTCCTCATTATTCACATTGATCTGCCCACAGACAAGACAACCTACATGTTTAGTTGTTTACTGATTAGTTATTGCGAGGAAAAGTAAAGAAAACCAATCGAAGGTTTTACGCTTAATAAAGTTCATTTGATGATGTGAAAATCTAGCAATAAAACATAAACACGCCAAATATCTTATTTCGCTGACTCCGGCATAAAAGATAATACTGCTAACGTTGGCTAAAAATGATACCGCGCCACAATTGCCGGACAATGAAATCCCCACGTCGAACGTAAATCAAGCCATTCTTGGGTTACCTTTGGCGTTCGTTTTTCAGGATTTTTTTCCGCGTACCACACATTACGATACACGCGATAACACGAAGGTAGTGAGATACCTGCTAGATAAATTTTTAAATTATGAACAATTAAAGCGGGAAAATTGTCGCGCGATGAAGCTCGTTAATTCGCCGTTTGAACGGTTTCATAGGAAAAATTAACATAAAACACTAGATAAAATTTTAAATTAGGACATTGTGTTTGCACTATATGCTAAAATTCTTTTATTCTCAAACTGCCACCCTACATACAGTATGCTAAGCATGAGATTATAAAAATTAATCCATAAAGCGGCGACATTTTTGTGAACCTCGATAACGTATTTTTTTCTCAATGCTTTGGTTTATTATTATTATTTTTTGTTAATACACGAAGTAGATAGAAGATACAAGAGAAGTTGGAAGTTACGCGTAAACTTTTTATCAGTAAGTGAGTATTTTTTTTCCTGAATTCACCATATTCCTTTCGTCTTCTTCTTCGCGATTTCGGAAATTTAAGGTTTCGAATTACGTTGTATAATTCAACTTAAGTACCTACTTGAGTATACTTTTCTTTTCAAAATTTAAACTCGAAAAGTTTTCACCTTTTACATTGACATACCTACGCATGTGATTTCTTGTATAGGTTTATAAAATAAGGAACGCTTAAATAGTTTTTTTTTCATTTTTTTCTCGTTTCAAAATTTTAGAGCATAACTATTGAATATTGTACTTTGTATACCTACTTATTGTAGGTCGGTGTTATTACGTAATAAGTATGCACTAAAAATGCATCATCAACTCCACATATGTGATACATTTTTGCTTTTAAATGATTTATTGTTGTTTCATCTTCATTAAGATGGAACCATGGGTATAGTGGGTCGCATAACCAATTTTTGCAAGGAAACTGTAATTGCCCAGCAAATTAAAATTGTGGAATATCGCTCTGTAGGACAAACAAGTGTATGTTTAAGAACGCTACATCAAAAAATTGAAGTTACGATACCTTATTTCGAGGTTTCTAAGATCCCACAACTTCAGTTGTTGATCAAATGGGACAATTTTTTGATGTATCTTAAAACATACACTTGTTTGTCCTATAGAGTGATATTCCACGATTTTAATTTTGCCGGGAAATTACAAGGATTTTAGTGCTTTTCCCTGAAAAAGTTGGTTATGCGACCTACTATACCAGTAGTCCCTTCTTAATGATCGATTACCTGCTAATAGATAATTAGGTATATGTAAAATTGGCCTTGACTTTTTTTACAACATTAACAATTTTTCTCAAGACATACTTTTCTTCATCAATAAAGTTGAATGGGGACACGCACCTACTAAATGTTAACGTAATCTAAATAAATGGTAGATAATATAAAAATAATTTTCGTTTAGGCATAATAAGAGTTTGAAACACGACAACGTTTGAAGAAAACTTGGGCATATTTTTCCCCTTCATCATTTATCAATATTTTCACAGATAATTGCAATTCAGCAAGTCACGAATATTAACATGCACACAAGATTTGTTCTCTATCTTCTGTTTCGCATCTACAGAGTGTCTCAGTACAGGTTAGCACCCCTTTACCAGCAATATAGTCCATTTATGGCATGTTCATTTAGGCATGTTTGCCAACCCTGTGAATTGAAGGGGCAGAGATATGCTCAGATGACATTTTTTTCAATTTCGTTTTGAATTTTTGACGGTGCGTCACTCGACAATCCTGATACATAAGAAGTTGTATTTTGCGCCATTGAAAAGCTAATTTTATGTAATTTTTTTTAGTAGGGTTGATCATCGTGCAAGGTGATGAAGGGGGCCTATACCGTGTTAAGTATCTGAAACAACGCATTGAAAATTTTATTTTTTTTTTACATTTTTGAAGAAATCTCAGAAAAATTTCCTCATGAGACCTTTTTATTGTGAATTGTTTTAGACGAAAAAACGTTGAGCTTTTAAATGGCGCAAAGTACAACTTCCTATCCATCATAATTGTCAAGTAATGCACCATCAAAAATCCAAAACGAAATTGAAAAAAAATCAACTGAGCATATCTCTGCTCCTTTAATTTATAGGGTCGACAAACATCATACATGAACTTGGCATGAGTGGACTATATCGCCGGTGAAGGGGTGCTAACCTGTACCGAGACACCCTGTACATACACAGGTATACTTCAATCGAGAAAATAGACAGAGAAGAAAAAATTAAATATTAACGAAAAAAAATGTAGGTACCTAGTTACCTACTACCTACGTATTATGTATTATTTTTAATTACTGTATTATGGTTGCATATTTTTACGTGTATACCTATTACCTGCTCGTCATACGTTCAAGGACCAAAATTTTTGATCTCAACGTTTTCAGCACGATTAAACTGTCAAGAGTGAAATTGCTGCATAAATGGTAAAGGTTCTTTCACTTGTGTGGCGGCAGTAAACAGTGAGCAAAAATTTGTGTAATAATATTCAATAAACTATATAATAGATACATGAAACTGAAAAAAATATTGTGCGAAAAAAATGCTATCTTTGAGAACAACTTCTTGGTAACATAGTTCCAGCAAAGAAAAACAAGTACCTAACTTCGCATTTTATACAAACTTCCAACTATGTAGATGGATAAGTTTCAAGGTACAGTGTAAATTTTTAAGTGGAACATCGTGAAAAGAAAACATTTACAAAAAAAATTGACAAATGAATCTATATCCTGCGAAACAGTTATTTTATATTTAAAATGATATTGGAAAATGAAAAAAGAAAACTGTGGTTAATTTCAAAAATTAAACTATTCTTCATAATTATCAAGCTACGTTTTGTCAAAGCTGCGCAACGCATATTTACGAATTGCGACATTGAAAAAGGAAAATATTTTAAAATAATGTAGATAGGTAGTAGGCTGGGTACCTATTTATGCCGTTTGAGAAATTTTTCAGCACTTTTGATGGCTCTTGAATTTGTACTACAGGGAGCAATATTACATTTTTTATTGGTAACATTTTGCAGCAATTTTCAATAAATAAAACGCGCGCTCTTGTAACGCATCCGTTTTCTTTATTTTATCAAATCTTGTATTTTTTCAATCAGTTGAAAATTTTAATATCGGCGTTGCTACGTGGTGCAGAATTAATCAGTTGTGCAGGAAATTGATTTATACGTGAAAATAATTTTCAACTTTATTAAATTTTTATTTCGTACGTACGATAGTTTATATTTTAATAAAATCGATGAATATTATTGTTACGTGTTACGTATTTTGTTATATTCAATGAATCAGAAAATGCATATAGATGTTTCAAATGAACTTTTATTGATCGGTAATAAATAGCTCTACTTGTTTATGAGGATTATAATTTCTTGAAAAATGGCAACTACCTAGGTATCTTTTTATATTATAAAAAGCTCCATGAAAAATAATTTTTTCTTCGCTACGCTGTTAAAATTTCATGTAAAAGTTGAATTGTGAACCCACGATAAAAAAGAAAATCTCAACTTCCTCATTCGAACTACATTTTTGGGGAAATTTACTTGGAAATAATCCGATGTGACGCTTTCGTGTCTAAATAGATAACAAAAAAGGGATCGTTCAACATCGTTTGTAATATTTTTAAAAGGACGTACGTGGTAGATTTCTATTGTAAAGAGTAAATTTAGGTTTATGTTAATTATAGCTTTTTTTTCAAGATACCGCTATTTCACAGTATTAAAATTTACTGTGCAGTGATTTTTCTTCTTTAAATATACATGGCATGAGTATCTTTTTCATTTCATTTTTGGCGCGTACTCCGTTTACATTCAAGCCGATAATCTTTCATCAAGAAATTCTGCGCGTGATTTTGCACCTTGGAATATTGTTGCGGATAAAAGAAGCTCAACTGAGATTTAAAGATTACTCCTCATCATATGAGTTTCTGGTGTTTTTTTCATTTTATATCTACTTAGGTACATATCTATTTACACTCCGCTTTTCCACTCATTCAGCACTTTTTCGCGATAAAATTCAATTTTAGTTAGGAATACATTTTCTGCGCGGGAATAAATTTTATAAATAATTTTTAATGGCGAGTGTGCTCCCACATTTTCAATTTATGAAAATTTCCACGCTACTTTTTCCTACAATTTTACTGTTTATTTTGAATTATTACGTTGATATAGCAAATACTACAGTAGACAATAGCGTGAAGCGTTGCTTAATTTAAAATTTTTTTATTTGAAGTTTTCCCTGAAAGCTTTTTTTTCAAGTATGTAGTGTGTAGTGACTTATTTTCAAATTTAAAAGTCAGTTTCAATAACGTGTCGCGAATAATTTTGAAAAAATCAATTCATAAGGCGTAATATTTGAAAAAGTTTTAAAAGTTGTGGACTTCTTGGTATAATGTAAGATTTTTTCTTCTCAATTTTTGTTTGCATCCACATTTGCGCAATGTGTATCTAAACTTATGTATATGTGTACACATGCATATTCGGTTACCTAATACCTACTTATTAGCAGGCCTTTTTTGTCACTTCTTTTCTGGGGGCACGATAATTCTCGAAAGTTAAAGTTCTTAATTTTTTATACCCCTTTCCCACCCCTTCTTACTGTGTTTCAAGGAAAAAATCACACTAAATCATTTATCGAAATTTCGTTTGGGAGCACTGCGTGCCCCTTCCCTTTTGCCGCCACAAAAGAAGCCCTGTTATTACCTATACCTGCGCGAGTATATATTGTCCCATTAGCTTACTGCCACAATTATTGTATATGAAAATTACCACAGAAAAATTTAATCACGATAGCTTCGTGAAATAGTAAGAAATCGTCAATTTTGCTATTCCACATATTATAGTCGACTATATTTAAGAAACACGCGTGCTCGTGTCACCTTCCAACACGGAGAGAAAATTCAATAATGAAACTTCACTTGAATTATTGTCGACAGCAACAATCTATTGTAGAAGAAACACATGCTCGATTGTGTATCATTCTATGATACCTAAATTGTAAATTTTTTTCCACGCCATTATCGATACTTTGTAGAAATTCTCAGCAAAACTAATTTCAACGAATCTTATCTTTAAATTGAATAGCTCAAAGGACAAACAGGTCGAAATAGGTTCTCAAAGAAGTCTCGCGAAAATTTATTACGCTGTTATAAATCACATCCGCGTAAATTACTAAGCTTTGAGCTGGTATGTTAATGAATTTAATTAAAACGTAGGCGTAATTTGATTCTTAACAAAAATCAAACCTATTACAAGGGTGCACATGCATTCTGGGTCCGCAACCCGTATAACACTAACTACCTATACTCAAACGCACGAAATGAAATATTAAAAGCAAAACAACATGCAACATTTTTCACAAAACCCATCAAATTTATGGCTGTCTACCATTCTACGACGAACAAACTTCACTTCCGAAATTTTTCCATAGTCAAAAACTTATTTAATGTGAAATTGTCTCGTTTTATGACGAACAAACAAAATATACCAAGAAAACATAATCACGTCCCGTAAACCGAACCATCTAAACGTTTTATGAGTCCGTTATAAATACATTTTAATATTTATGATCAAATACAAACATTTTTTTATTTTTTTGAATTAACGAAAAATAGCTTTTTACGAACGTAGCATTCTTCCTCGTACGATGAGCCTTCAACGGTCTCAATCACACCAAAAACAACGAACACACCTCTCATAGCAATCGCTGTTCTTTTTGATGGGTAAGTAGGTATGTTTGTTTGAATTGGATAAATTTTTATTTTCATTTCGTGATTTTTTTTTTGCAAAGCTTGAACTTATAAACGACATTTTTCATGGAGAAATTTACAAATTAAAACCTTTTTGAGGTTGAATTTACTCACGAAGAAACGTTTTTATCATTTTATTTCTTTCAGAGGTATACCTAAGCGAAATATACAACTGGGAAGTTTGTCGTTTGATCACACTTTTATTTTTAAACTTCTGAGGATTTTATAAGAATCCGTAATACACTTTCTCATTCTACTGGAGAATATGAAATCAAAGTAGAATTTCAAGGTACTACATACAACGATCCTGTGAGATTTTAAGTAACCACTTTTCGTAGCATCTTCTGAACCAGAAATTTTAAGATGTATGTATTAAGATATCATATCAAAAAATTGTTCTATTTGATCAACAACTGAAGTTGTGGGATCTTTGGAAACTCAAAATGAGGTCCTATAACTTCGATTTTTCATGAAATTGAGCAATTCTTTGATATATGTATAGTATTCTTAAGACGGGACTACAGGTATAGTGGGTTACATAACCAATTTTTGCAGGAAAAACACTAAAATCCATGTAACTGCCAGGGAAAGTTAAAATTATGCAATATCGCTTTGTAGAACAAACAAGTGTATGTTTAAGAACATTATACCAAAAAATTGCTCAATTTTATAAAAAATTGAAGCTACAAGACCTTATTTTGAGGTTTTCAAGATTTCACAATTTCGGTTGTAGATCAAATGGGACAATCACCCCATGTAATTTTCTTACATTATTCTTTTAGCATAACATACAGTAAACAAAATCATGAAAAAATTTGCGATCAAGTAGGTTCTCGAGGATTTTTCCTCAGAGAAATTTCACTTTTTTTGAAGCTCTCACTACAAGCTCTCACTACATCAAGTGTTTATTACCTTATGACAATAAAATAAATGAATTATGCCGTATTAAAGAAAATATCAAGTCAATTTGACACTTGAGCCGCATTGATGAAGCGCAGAAGATGCGGTACATACTAATTTGTACCAAAAACACTTTTACTTTTTACATTTTCTTGATAAATAATAAGAATAGAAAATGAGAATAACTCGATACTAACAAAAGTAAAAAAAATACAAAATTAAAAGTCTCACCTTTGCATTATCTAATGCTTATATCCACATCAGTATTTCTCTACAACAGTACACGTGCTTTACAAGATACTGACATTTCGTAAAATATCACTTGTGATTATCAAATTAAAAAGTTGAAGTAAAACATTTTAACCCTCCTTTGAAAAACATACCAGAAATAATAATATTCACCAGCTCATTCATTTAACCGTATAACAATCCATAAAATAAAACATGTTAGTAAAACTCGATAGAAATGGTTGAAAATAAATGCGATAAAACTAAAACTACGAAACACTTAGAAAGTACCAGCCGCAAAGGAAATTGCTCGCGGAAATACTGAAAGTAATGCGTACGAATCATTCTCATCTGTTCGTGAATTCGCCGAGCATGCGTTTCAAACTTGCGCAAAATGGTCAATTTTGGAAAAATTTCTTGGAACGTTTGTATAGGTACATCTGCTATTTTTTTTGCTTTCATCTATTGGATATTTTACTTTTTTCTTTTTTTGATTCCTTTCACAAAGGTAACCTTTTTCAACAACGTATGATTTTCTCGGAAATATGGTAGGTAGGTCTACTAAATGATGCAACTATTTTTTTTTCCAACATCGAAATCGGAATGTTGATTAGGCTTTGAACGTATTCTATCAAAATTAAAGGTTACTTTTTACGAGGTATAGCGCTCTTTTCTAGATGTAATGTTGAGCATTATTTAACATAGAACTGCTTTCTTTATCTATGGGCACCTCCTATATTACATATCTGATACTTGACCAACGTTTTATTGGTGTGGATGGATTAAAATTAGTTCTTCAAAAATGAATGAAACTTACATGTATAAGTATGCTTATTCTTTTACCGAGACTGTTTACAAAATAGGAGTTATTGTAACTAGTCAATTGTACATCAAATAGGTACCTACCTAGCTGATGAATTACTTACCTATAATTTTAATTGCATTTAGAATCTGTTTAAAATTAAAATTCCAAAGTTCATCAATCATGATCAATATTCAGTATAGATATTCCATCAAGTTCTACATCGCTAAGGTAATGTGAATATCCGACCTTACATTTTTCAAAAAGTGAACATACTCTAGGTAAGTATTATAGGTACCTACATTTTTATGCAAGACTACGAGAATCATCAATACTAATACTTACATAATTATGTGTCATTGTAATTTAAATTTATAAAAAGTGAGTACATCTGTAGTTTTGCAGATGAAGTAGTAAAGTGATGAAATTTTCAAAAATTGGTCCAAAAGAACAATAAAATAAATATACTCGTATTTCCCAAATCAGCTATGGGCTATTTCTCCTCAATCTTTGGATATAAATTTTTTCTTAATTTCACTTTGAACTATAAATAAATTGATTTTTATCGAAATTTCCGATATTTTCCCCTTTTTTAATTCACTTTTTTCCAATTTAGTGAGATTCGTTGTTTCAATGTTCAAATGATAAGTAGTAGGTAGGTTACTAAATAGTGGGTATCCAACTAAGTGAGTATCGAATAGAATTTCTTTCATTTAAAAGCATACTACGCCTTTAAACTGAAGGGATACGTAATTGTGAAATGATATCGAAAACAAATTAAAAGGCTCGGAAGAACTAATGGAATACTATACTTGTTGACTTCAATTCATATTCTTTGAAAATAAAAAGACGGATTTAAAAGCATCTGTTTATTTTACTTTTTTTTTTCTTAAGATTTGAATAAACAGGTATGAGCTCTGTTTAGCTGCTGTTGTGTTCATGTAGGTAGTATGGTAGATAGGTACCTACTTAGTGCTTATCAGTAAGTTACTAAACTGTATTATCTTCAAAGCACAGTTGTCGAAAATGTATCCTGATGGTATGCACGTGAAACTTACTAACATAATCTACTTTTATTTAAAATAGCTGCCAAAAAGAAATAAATTCATAATTAAGACCAAATATTGAACTACTGCCCTTAAATAGGAACTTGTCACAATTTGGTGACTGATTTTAGTTAATCGTAAAACAATGTGCATGATAAGCCGGTAGTATGTGCGTGTTGATAACCAAAAAGCAAACTAACAACAAATGAAATGAAGAAAATGAAGATTATCTTGACAATTTTTACTTTGATTTTGGTTCTATATCCACAATAAATTCAAAATTTTTCAAAGTATTTACTCGAACTCCGTTATTAATTTCAGAAATGTAAAAACTCTTCGCTACCATTCGACTTTACCCAGAAAGATTACTTCTTTAAAACTCATTTATATCTCAAAGGAATCGATGACTAGAAAAAAAACTTTCTTCTACAAACATTTACATTTGCCAAGTAACTTTTATCATCATGCAACGGGCAACTTAAAAACTATTTTAATTACGTAAGAAACATCTAAACCGACTATTCCGTTTCATCGACAAATTATGACAGTTCAATAAAAAAAAGTTTTGTATAAAAATTTTGCGCACAAAGGATTTGAAAAAAAAAGTTGTACTCAAACTGATAGGTATCCTTTCCGGCAGAAACTTTGTTCATCATCGTTGCATTCGGCGTGCTTTTTTCTTAATCACGCTAAACGTTCGATAATTAAAACAAAATTGGTAGTTTTATGATGATACTAACTTTTGGTTAATAGGTTGGCACCTAACCACCATCAAGAAGTATTAGTAACAGTAATGGCGTAATATGGTATAGCAACTCGATTACGAGTGGATTCGATATCTGTTGAAAATGTATAATTTGTGATTTTGTCATTGCCATTATGTTTTCGTCATTCTCGCCCGCAATATGATAACAACAGTGAGAAAACAAGAAAACACGAAGTGCAATAAGCAAAAATACCGTATTCTGTGAGTAGGTGAACTAGGTATTCATGCGAAACGATTCGAGACTAATTTCTCACCGCTGCGAACTGCACAAACCATATCGACAGAGCAATGTAGGAGTCTACTTTTCGTATCTGATCGAAGTTTCATATGAATTCGACATTTTTGGAACTATTCCAGTCCAATGAGAAAGAAATTGTTTACGTTTTGCCATATTAAGTGTAACTTTCGTTATCGACGGCGGCAACTTTACTAAATACGTTTTCTTCTCGCAGTTAAAGTGAAAATTTTCGCCACGTTTGCGAGATGCTGCATAGATACTACCGAGTACACATCGTCGTCGAAATAATTAATGGCATTTCGGTTCAGTCAGCTAACTCTGAGAAAATTTATCATTGAACACTGTTTACGTACGTATAATTTCAATATCGTCGTGACTTCGTCTAATGCACATTTTTTCTAAAATATGATGTTATCTAAATATTTCATTCGTGAACGTTTGAGAAAAACTAAAGGATGTCGATGTTTGAGTATTCACATGATACCTACTTTAGAATATTTCTACGTTTAATTAATACATAGGCTTAATCTAATTTAATTATTTAGATAGGTATTAGGTACCTCGGTACCTACTTATCTATACTGATTCTGTGATTCATAAGAATTTGATTTCTCAAGTTAGATGTGCCATTGATTAAATCACAGAAAAAGTTAATAAAATCATTCACAAATTGTTTTTTTTTCAACATTTTCCTCACGTGAAATTGCTATACATAAGCATTTGTTTTATTGAATAAAAGCTTCATTTACTCAGATAAACTTTCGTTTGAAAACAAAATGTTAACAAGTTTCATCTCGATTTTCAAGTACACTTAGCTACTTTCACTGTGTTAAAAGTAACTCAAATCTAAAAAAATTAACCCTTTTCTAATCAATTAAAATTTTTCTTCAATGTTATGATGAAATGAAAGCCTGGTAATGTTTATAGCTGTAAAACTCAAGTTTCAAAAGGAATATATGAATTCTAGAAGATTTATCTCACCTTATATAAAATTAATTAAACTGAAATATAGAAAAGTTTAAATTTCCGACATGAAAGTCTTTCTTTGCTTAAGTCTTTCAAACAGACAACGTAGGTAACTAAATGTGTATTTTTTTCAAACTGATAATTTTAATTTCGATGATTAAATTTTTAAAGGAAGCAACATTCTGTAAATTCTTAGAGTTAACTATAAATGAACTTTTCTAATTAAGAGGCAAATTAAATAGAAATATTTGCAATAAGTCGAACTTTTTCAGGCTCGGCGTATATAAAACAAATCGACTGAAAGAAAAAAAGTCAACTTTGGATACCTTGTAACAAAGAACTTCCTCTTATATAGATTTTTTCAATTCGCTATGGTGCAAAGAATTGCTTTCGTTTATAGGTTTTTCAAGCCTGCAGTGAGAATCGCAGACTTCTAAAAAGAAGGCTTGATAGAAAAAGTGAGAAAAGCAATCATACGCCGCATAAGTTTTATTCGAAAATAATAATGATCTGTATTTTTTTTTTGTATGTTGTAGTCCCTATGTGAAGTTTTTTATGCTTGTTATTCAAAAACCATGCCTAGCAGTAAGTACTTGTATATGTACGTACGTACATAGGCTACATTGACTTTAGGCATATTTCAGCATTTAGCCGTATTTTTTTTCTTCTTGGGAAACATGATATTTTCAACAAAGATGTTCAGCATTTCATATGTATTGAAATGTAAAATGACATTAATTACTAATTCGCCAAGTTTTTACGTGCGACTTTCAAGTTCAGTCGTTATTAATAGGTATTCAAAAATCTTACCTGGTAAAGCAAACTAACAATTTAATGCGAAATCCTTTTTCATCAAATACTCGTTTTTTGTTTGAAAGCCAGAGAAACAACAACAATGTAGCTGCAGACGCATCATCAATTCATGAATCAACCCAAAACGTCAAATCAGTAAAATGACATCAACTGGACTTTATGAATGTAACGAAAAAAGATATCGCGGACAGACTCTTGGCAGGACACAAACGATTCCGAATTTAAATGTCAAATAAAACTGTCTACGATGAATACATTTTTACTTTAAAGCTGGTATTTATCGTATTTACTTCGTTTCCTGTCTCCGACTTCCTTTTAAATTTTTGCATAGCGGGCGGTATAAAAAGCAACGTGTTACGAAAATATTTGACATATTTTTATGTTACATCCAAAGGTAATATTTTTGTTGCCTGACAATATACGTATTTGATTATGAAATCAACTCAAATTTCTTTAGCGCTATTATACACCATGCTTATAAAGTGAAATCAACTCCATTGGGAAGAATGTCTTTCTCGCATGCCGACCTTGAACTTGAATCCTATTCTCGATTTTGTTTAGTAGGTATTCAATATCGAATGTGAATATGTGCAACTAGAAATGAAATTCGTTTACTACAGGTTTTCAAAGTCAACGTACTTATCGATTCGATTATTTTTTTAAATGCAAACGTTACATTTATCTTAATCCTTTGAAAAAGATTTCTAAATAGGTGTTTCTACTTTCTAATACACATCTTACCTACCCAATAATCTTTTTGAGCACAACGAAATTTCTACCAAAAATCTCAACTCGTAAGTAGTTTCAATAAATTTTCCGTGTTTTATTTTTGGCGTCATACGGTTTTGGTTATTGATTGCTGTCGTAAGTTTCTTTTACATTATAACAAGGAACGATACCTAACACATGAATTTTATTTCAACCGTCGTGATGCAAATTCTCATCGCGACAGACCTATTTTTCATTTTTGAAAAACCGACGCGTAAATGGTACAAAAAATAGATATGTAACTACGCTAACTACTTAGGTACTTTTGTTTTTCTTTTATTTATGTAGACCGGAGGACCACGATGTCGGGAAAAAGAATCCTCGAAGATATCTATTTGAAATTTTTTGTGATTCTACGGTTGACCGGTGAGAAAAAAAATTATATGGGAAATACATCGAATTAGAAGGTACTTCTACTCAAGCACTTCATGGGTAGGCTACATCATTATTGAAGATTCCAACTCGTGGGCAAGTTTTTAAAATAAGATTAAATTTTGACGCGACTATTAGATTCTGACGGAATGAATTTTGAAAGGAAAAAAATAACATTTATTTTTATTGCTTAGAATTTTTTCTTAATTCACATCATCGGTTAGTCATTCGAAGTACAAGAATATCTACTGAAATGACGTCTTTTGATATCACATCATGATCAAATTAATTGTTCGCAAAACTTTGCGATGTTTAAATCTTAAAATCTCATTAAAAAAGTAGTTTGTTGATAATAGTAGCAAATTAATATCGATGATACACGTCAAACAAACCGCAACCTCAAAATCGTCAAATGTTTCCGGAAAAAGTCTTCAATCAATATCAACGACGCCTTTCCTCAGTAAACCATTTAGTTTAACCAAGATTCCTCTCAGTGAAAACACCTCAACATTCGCTTCTCAAATTACATCAGCCAAAAAGCAAACAGATGTGACGATAAAAACAACAAAAACAGTGAAATTGCCAATTACTATCACAACGCCAAGACACCGAAACACCTCCACCAATAAACCTACCGCAACAACGAAAATATCCCAATCTCCTAGCATCATTGTTACTACTCCAAAAAAGCAAATCACCTTAACCACTAAACCCACGTCCACCAAATCGCTGAGTTCCATAAATACAACACCAAAAAAACAAATTACTTCTAATAAATCCACTGTACTGCCAAAAGTGGTCAAATCATCCACTACCACGGTTACTGCATCGACCAAAAAACACATCAATTCTACTGGTAAATCTACTACACCGAAGGCTGTAGTCAAACCATCCACGGTTGCCACACCAATTAAAAAATTAGAGAATTCGACCAGTAAATCCAGCACACCTACGAAAACTGTCAAATCACCGGATTCTTCGGTTCTCCCGCAGAATAAAAAATTACATTCTTCAGAAAAACCGTCAACTCAACTGTCTACTTCAAGTAGGTCTACTACCGCTTATCCAATTATTTCTTTTAAAAAAATTAGATATGAAAAATTCAACGACTTGGATGGTGTACCTTCCAAGGTACCTGATCCTGTACCAATCAAAGTGAAATCACTTATAGTTGAAATGACCAATAGTTTCATCATTGATCAAACAATTTTGGAAAGCCAATTTCCCAGAGATGGAGTTCGAGCCAGACGCCAAGAGATGGAAATGCGATATTATATGAAGAAAAAAACCTTGAAGCGATTACAGCAACATGCTTTCTTTCATAGAATGATGAAATCTGTCGTTCATCAATGGATCGAAGAACGGAAGCAATCAAAGAGGTTCAAATCTACCGGTCGATATAAAGATACCGTCACTACTAGACGACGTATACAACCAAATATAAGCAATTTTTTGATAGAATATGCCATTAAATTTGGCAAACGTCCTTGGAGTAATCCAGGTAAAAGGAAAATCAAGTCGAAAGTATACGAAAAAGTTGATTTTGTGGATAAGCCATTCATAATTACCGAGGAAGAAACCGAAAAAGAAGTCAAGCGTCAAACTGTAAAATCTTCGATGAGACGCCAATCTTGGTAGAGATTCCTTCTTCTACTCGAGCATACTATTTCGTGAAGAAAATCTGATTTTTTGTGATACAACTAAAGAAGTAGTCAAAAAGTTATGAGATCTTATTCATTAACTACCTACCTACCTGCCTACCTACCTACCTACCTACCTACCAGAGCTGTAAAAGTGTATCTTTAGCGAAAATCATTTATTTGATAGGGGTAGCAAATTTATGATGTTTTTCACGTTTCGTCAAAAATCAAGAGCTTGATTAATGTGAACTATTCATCGACACTTACATAAGTTTGTGGGTAGGCTGCAATGAGGTAGAAGTGTAGAACTTAGATCTTTGTGGGCGGGTACTTACTTTCATATAGTATATGGCGTCCTTATTAGTTCACTACTTCTCCAATGAACATTACTTTCCATCTCCGGTATCCAAACATGTAATAATTATCTTGCATTCTAATATAAATGTATCCAATAGTAGTATGCAGAAGTAGGGATACTGCGTTCCTCTTCTAATTTCTATGTAAGTATAACTTATTTATCTACTGATATGATACGTAATATGTGTAAGAATGTAACCAAAAAACTTTATGTTTATATACCTAACAATCTCGATTAGCAAGTAATACAATATTTTTTCAGATATTTGTAAGTTCAATAATTTAACAGAATTTTATTCATAAACTAAATTTTCATAGGAATAAAATTTTTAATTAGAGGAAAAAAAATTCAAGCTTATTTGCAAAAAAAAAAAGCTAAAAAATTATTAAAAATTTAAATATTGTCGTAATAACCAACTCGCATATCACGACAAAGGGCGCACTCGAGGGAAGAAACATTTAAAAGGATAAACCTTTTACTAATTGGCCACTTTATACAAAGCAATTAGCGAACAGAGCAACATTCAAAGGATTATTCTCACTTTTGAATTACGTAAAAGGCCTGATACAACATTAGATTTGCAGGTGTTATAAAAATTTCACGACTTTCAAGTTAAATTGAAAAACTTTTTAAAACAAATTAGCTTTAAAATTGAGTATTCAATATTAAATTACTAACAGGCTTAAACCTACCGAGGGGCAAGATACCGTTGGTGTAAATCGTTACGTATTCTTTTGATATTGAAATTTCGTTTTATTTAAAATGTTCTAAAACGTTAAAATTGAATGAAATCCAAGTAAAGAAGTTTCAAGAATTAAACAAATTGAATAGGATATTGATTAGGGTCGCTGTACTTCCGTATTCGTTTATTCGTTACCATATCTCCCATTTATGATCTTTCATTTAAAAAAAATACACGTAAACGGGACTGGTTTCAATAGCACCCAAAATGACTTTATAACCCGAACCAGTTAATTCTGCGTGATTAATAAACCCAAACCCCAGTTAAAATTGAGGTCGGTTAAGATATTGTGGTAGACTAGGAGGAGGAAGAAAAATAGAAAATTATTAAACTGTGGCTTTCTTCGAAAAGTTTCTTCGTTCCGGTAACAGAAAAAAGATCAGGTGTACGTTTGGGGTATTATAAAATATTTTTTCCTTCTTCGCGTAACTCAGCTTATTTTCCGCTTGCATTATGAAGAAAGCAGCATCACAAAGACTTTAAGTAACCTTTTAAAATTTAAAAAGTTTCTGCCTTTTGAAATGGCTTGAAAATGCTTTGGAGATGAAGTTTTAAACTTTTTAATCACGTAATAATCCCCACCTCCGAGTATAAAAAAACTGCACTACGCCTAGTTTCAAACAACTAACTTAAAAAATTATTTATTGTAATATGTAAGTCGGTAAAATAAGGAAGTAGTTAATGAAATTTAATGTAAAGTTACGATAACTTTATTGATGTCGATGCATCGTACAACGATAGGTTGAACGTCGTTTAGGAAAAATTCTTAACTTGTGAAAATTTTCCTTGATGTTATTTTTTCTATCAAGGGATATAATAAACTGAGCGTCGTTTGGGTTTAGAAGCAATGTCCGAATAATTGAATATTTTTTGCGTTTCAGTTCTTTGACTCCAAAAGATACAGAAAAGGTGGTACCCTTCCCGTATTTTCAAATTGGCTCAAAAAAAAATTAGAAAGCTAGGTATCTTGTTTTTAGACTGATTCAAAAACAAGTTGCCAATAGCCAATCCAAATTTAATCATCACAGATATTATGCATATAATATGCCTAAACGTACAGTTCGCATTTTATTGTAAAAGTAATAATTATCTTCCAATGAAAATTTAAATATAAAGGAAAATCATTCCGTAGAAATACATATGGGTCAAGTACCGACATCAGAGAAGCAAGTATGGCGAAATACGCATTATATTTGGCTAAGATGAACGTTAGGTCGAGAAAAGAAAAACCCTTGGCAATGGTAGTTTTAACTGACTAGTATAATGAGAGATTCACCATCTGCTACTGATAGCTCATTGCCACTTGAGAATTACAGCAACATTTTATTTGATAAAGGGTTCAAAATTATAGTAACAATTTCAAAAGATTCATATACAAGAACATTTTTAGCCTTTGGGTGACCTTTTTTCTTTTCTTTTATGAGTATGATCGTACAAATTTTAAATGACTAGTATTTCCCTTTTTTCTGCATAGATATTATTGCCAAGTTTGTCGAATTTGCGAGAAATCAACGTCCTAATACTGATTACCGGTGACACAAAAGGATAAAAAAGACATGACAATGTTTCTGAACGTAATTTGATTTCACTTGGTAAATCTTAACGTATTTTGCTTTATAATTTTATTTTATTTTTCAATTTTTTTTTTCATATGTACTTTTTCGTCTGCGTATTTGATTTTCCATTTCATACAGTTAGTAACTGCAAAAATTCAGATTAATAAGTACCCGTTAATAGATTTTTACTTAAGAATTTCAAGTTTTATATAGATCACCATTTGAATTTTTTAAATTCAAAAATCGTTATTGAAAGAAAAAAAACGAGAAATTTCCCCTTCTTAAAAGAGTGGGGCATCGACACTGATAACCGCCTTCGGCGAGAAATTTCTTAATTCGACTCTGTATTGTAAGTAAGTAAGTAGGTAAGTTCCTAAGCTGATCGAATAATAATTAACATGTATCTATATTTCTCAGGGGAAAAGAATAAACGCAGTTTAATGTCTATTAAACTTTTTCATTAATTTTCTCAAAATATTACTTTAGGAGTAAGGACTATATTTCTTATGTTTATATTGATCAAATAAGAAAATAGAATGATTCAAAAAATAAAGCTTAAAGTAATACACTAAGCCTAACAAAACTACTGCTTTAAAAAAATGTGTTTTCCGCTTCAAAACATTTGCTACATTGAGGATTTCAGTTTCAGTAGAAGCATCAAGTGGGCTCAACTTACGGCGAATGTTTTCCTCCTTAACGCGAAAAAAAAGTTTATAAAAAGTGATTTCCAATACAACGAGAGATTAAAGAATAAAATTGTAACTCTGTTTACGTTTACATCAATTTTTAAGGTTAAAACTTCCTTGGATAAATCTCAGTTTTATAAGCTGGCTAAGTGTTACTTACATATTAAAAACACGTTAACATTCTGGAGATTGATACAGTTTATTAAAATTCTCTTTTTATAAAACAGTTGGATAGCCTTTGAAAAATAACGTTTCGTTAAGAAATTGATTCATACTCATTATAGGCGGACATTCATCATTAACATAAATACGAGTACTTAACTACTTATTCATCTTTAGTCAATCTAGCAAGAAATGATTTCCACCACAATCGATCTGTTACTTCAGAAATTATACTTTTCGAAGAAAATCAATCAAAAAACATCGTTTTTCCATAATATCAAAATAATTTGTTAACCACTTTAAACTCCTTGCCCCTTGCGTTCCATCTTCGACGCAATTCTAATAAGGTCACATTACTTCAACAGGTATACTATCAACATAATCCACAACTCGTACCATACAATTCGCACATCTCTCAGACAAATATTACAAAACCTCATTTTTATTTCTAATTGCGTCCTTGAGCTCATTAAAACCACACTTGGCAAAAAATTAAAAACTCCACGTATCAGGCAACGTAACCAAGTTGTTTAAACATTAACAAAATACTCGAGATTTCCGCGTCAACCGATGATTTCAATACATCAAATACGTATCAACAAGTATCTTTACCAATAAATGTTCTATGCACATTACGAAAAAAAAAAACAAAACAAATGAAATGTCGTACATAAATACTTTAATACAGAATATCAAGCATTTTTAATCAACTAGACATTAGCATATTTAACGCACATTTATAGGTATCAGGCTAACGTCAGTGAAACATGCAAAAAAAAGTAGACTTGCTCAACAATTCAACGTGAAATTACTCAAAATTAAAAACTATTTGTGCTTTGTATCACATAGTTAAAAGCCCGCATGATATATCGTTATGCAATATGCATACTAAGATTCAATACACCTTTAGAATCTTTTTTTTAAATGCGAACAAAACTTAAATTCTAAGTTATTTTATAATTTTATATTTGCATCTACCTATATTACTTAAGATAGATAAATTTTGTAAAACAACATAAAACTATGATCAAACTTAATAAGTAAATCCCAATATACTTACGTAACGAACTACTATGATATATTCAATAATCTTAAAAAAATACAGGATTTCTCGCGTGTGGAAATATTTTCCATACAACATGATATAAACTATTGCATCGTAGATTAAAATTATTAAAAAGCTATTAAAAACTGAAATCGTTAAACAAGTCGTATACAGCCTAATTGACATAACTGTCGAAGTATTTCAAATGTGAGTCTCTTTTATTCCGATAACAAATCAATGACTACAGGTTCTCTTGTGTTCATTGTTCCCGTCTTGTTGTTGGTATTATCGATTATAATCGAGTTCAAAAGATTTTCCGCACTGTATGCAAGTTTAGAAGCTGAAATTTTTGGAGGCGGCCATGATTCATCGCCTTCCACATTAGACGATGGTCGCTTACGTGGACGAAAGTAATCGTGATCCTTCAACAAAGTGTTTTCTTTGCCGATCTTCGCCTTCAACATGTCTAACAAACCGCTCAAAACCTTGGAATTTGGCAACTGCATGTTTTCCAGTTGTTCTGTCAAAGTTTTCGCTTCTTCGTCCAAATTGCATTGGCCTTCATGGGCCTTGTGCGAAAACAGCAAATTTCTAGAGCGACCTATAAACAAATTTTCTGCTTATTTCTCAATCGACACGTTAGAAAAGAGTACGCAAAATAGAAACGTTGAATTGAATCATCTTCATTAAAAAAAGTAATAATAAATATCTACATTTTTCATCCGGAGTGATTCATAATCATGTTCGACATAAAATACTAACCACCGCTTAAAGAAGTGGTACTTCCGTCTTCGGTCAATGATATTCCTTCATCTTCGTTGTTCTCCGAATTCAACGGTGAATTTCTAATGGTAGGAGCTAACACCAATGCCAGCGACATTATAAGTACCAAAAGACACGTGCTAGGTTGAGCTGTCTGTCCTGAACATCTAGCCAGAGATGCTTGCAGCTTACGAACCTGAGCCGCCAATGACACATTCTGATTTTGCAATGTCTTAATTCGCTTCATCAAATGAGCATTTTCCTCAGAGCAACGTTTAACTCTAAAATTATAAATATTTAGAATAATAAAAAATTACAAGAAATATTTATTTTAGAATATAAGTAGATAACCTACCGCTCTTCCAGTCCATCTACGTATTCCTTCTTACGTCGACGAGAATCTTGAGCGGAAATTTTGTTACGAATTTTTCTACGAATTCGTTTCAACTCCCGTTCTTCGATTTTCGTAAGTGGATAATGGGAGGGTAATTTGATACCTTCTTTTGTAGCTAATTTTTGTTCTTCAGCTGAATAATGTCATCATCAAAAAATACAACCAAATATCAACCAATTAATCAAATATTTATGGATTGATAGCGCAGGTCATGTTTCTTCGTCGGTACTTACGAGTAAGATGGAGTCTGGGATACACAAAATCAGAATCGTCACTGCCACCTTCTTCAGAAATGAGGTCGTCGGATAATTTTCTTTTAGCTCTCACTCCTTCGAAATGAGAATTATTCAATGCTTTGAACCTTTTTATCACTCTGCTTTGAGATGGTTTTACAACCTAAAAGAAATAAACCCTTAATAGTGTGAAATCATCAACAATCACGAGTAAAAATAGTACCTTCACGGTTTGTAATGTCGGATATGACAATATAATGGGACTACCAGGTTGAGAGCTGTCATCAAAAGTATCGTTATCATCGGTAATCACAAATATTTCATTAACAGAATCTGCATAACAGTTATAATTGAAAACTTCGTGAAGAAATAGTACAATAACATCACTAAAAGGCAATTTACTTGAATCAGAATCGGGAGATGAAATGTTTGATATAGGAATTTCCTCACATTCTACAACTTCTTCTTTCACATACTCGACTGCGTCGAAATGTATGTCATTCGTATCGCTGATTTCTGGTATAGCTTCATCATCAATTATCGAATTTGTGTGAGAGAATAAAGAGTTATCAATTGCCTGAAAATCTTCGGTTTCGTCTGCGCGTGTAGGTGAGAAGGATTGTTCGCAAGATAACCCTATGGCATAGTCACATTAATACGATATTGCATGCAATGAGAAAAAATGGGTCAATCAAATTTCCTTACCACTATCGGAGCTGCATTCATGTCCTGGCTCATTAATCAAACCACTACTGTTTGTCAGAAATTGATCGAATAACTGAGCACAGTCGTCTACATTTGTTTTTAAAATCGAATTTAAGAAATCATCACTAATCCATTCCAAATTTTCTTCCTAAACGATGATCAACAAATGAATGATTTTTTTATCATCATTAATACATAAAATATGTATACTTACGTCTTGTTTTTCAATTTTCCTGTTTTTTACGTCATCTTTATCAAAATTCAGAAGAAGGTTTTCGTGTTCAAAAAACACGTCCATGAAGTTCATCTCAGACATTATTTTTCCACATAGATACACCGAATATATATCGACGCGAAGCTATGATCTACACTTCTTAAAATATTATAATACTCGAAAAACAAAATAATTCTTTACAAATAATTTCGTCAAGATTTCAAGGAGGAGCCACGTATAACGTTTCCATATTCCACTGATCTAATAGACACCGATAACCGATGAATAAGGTTTCATCCGCAACTAACGGTACATTATGAAATTATCCATGATGCGAAAATAATTACTCATTGCTCGAACTTCACATTAAATTTTCGTTGAAAAATAAGAATAAACATCGAACAATTAATGACTAAATAATCCGATCATAACATTTAATTCGTTTTATAATCCAAATTAGAAACTTTATTGCACTTCGAACTTATGCACACTCGCAATTTTAATGACGTGTTCAAAAGGTTCAAAAAATGTAATGACCAATCAGAAAAGTTCATGCCTAATGGACCTAAGAATTTATAATTTAGCCCGGTAATTATTCCATTCATGCGCTGTTATAAGCACTTCTTGAAAAATAAACATGAACTAAATGCAGTGTTTACAATCACTACATTTTTATTTCAGTGTTGCTAAAGTAGAAATAAAAAAGTAATGTTATCAGAACGACCGATGATCAGGACATTACTTTTATATTTTGAAGAGGAAGGGGAAATGAAAATCAAAACGCAAACCTTTTAATTAGAGTTTTCAGAGTTTCAATCCCTATGAGAAAAATTCCTCCTGATTCTTTATAGGTAGGTATTGTTACAGTAACTTTAGTAGTTTGCTGTTTGTATTTGTATGATCTTGCGCAAAAATATTTTACCCACACGTATTTTATTAATTGTATGCAACTTATTTTTCATGACAAAAGTAAAATTGTCCCAAGAAGCTCTAATGATAAAAAATTTCAAGTTTTCAAGTAGGTACACCTCAATTTTATTTTTACATTTAAAATTTCAGTCATGTTCAAACATGGTTCAAACATAACTTCCTCGTGAGGATAGGTAGAATTGGTGCGATGAACATGATTGTTGTTCGATTATTATTGAATACCTATGCTTAAGTAAAAAGTAGAATTTGTACCAGTAGGCATAGGTATCTAAGTGAGAAGTGTGGGTAATTATGTAGGTACCTATATTTAATATAAAGTATAGTTCTACTTGAAAAAGCTGTCTCTTTATACTTCATTTTTAAATGACAAGCTTCATGCACAAGTTATGTACGTGTCATACACGTAGCACTCAACCCATTTGTAATTTATCATGTTTATTGTATATTTAAATATTTTTTCCTTCGATAAACTTGTTAATTTGAAGTACCCACCAAATTACGATATTATAAGCTCATAGTGCGATTAGAAAACAGAGATTTAATTTATTTCATGAGTGCATACTTGATATCCAAGAATAAGCTCCAAAAAGTGTTATTTCGATTTCTTTTTTAAAAATGAAAGCATATATATAAAAACGTTTTGTATTAAAACTCATTTTGCTTAGTTTTTAGATAGTAATATCGCCAATTTCCCAAAAATGTCGGGAGGCCTAAGTATAATTTTTGTTGCTTTACTGGTCAATATTCTGAATGAAGGATATACCTCACCTGTAGCTTCAGAAAGTTATTCAGTGGAATATTTCAACAAAATCATTAGTGATGTTGAGAAAGCTGGTGCCCTCTGGAAAGTACGTTGGTTCATAGTTTTCTTCATTGTTTCCAAACTGTAACAGTTTGCATAAACTAAATATAGGTTGTTGAAAAATTCGACCGTAATTATTTTATTATTCTTTCACTTCACAGCCTGGTCACAATTTTGAAGAAAACGAAGAATTTCAGCATTTACTCAGTTTCTTAGATCCTCTTGGCGATAAAGAGTTCGAAAAAAAAAACAAACCTTCATGCATCCATACCCGAATGAATAACGCCGGCGATGCCGAAGTTGGTCATGCAATGGGCCATTCACATTCTTTTGATGGTTTGGTAGACTGGAAACATTGCAAATCAGTACGCCGTGTGTGGAATCAAGGAAGATGCGCTTCCGATTGGGTATGATTCTCAAGTTCTAATGATGATTAATGAAGATGATTATGCAACAATATACCTACTTGTATTTGTAACTTTTACTTTCTTACCAGGTGATCGCACCAACGGCTGCTTTTACAGATAGATTATGCATCGCATCAAATGGTACTTTTCAAGAAACAATTTCACCTGAAACGCCTCTTGCATGCTGTACAACATGCGGTTGGGGATGCCGTAAAGGTTATCCAAGTGAAGTTAATGAATATTTGGTCAGGAAAGGCGGTGTCACGGGTGGTGAATTTGACTCAAATAAGGTAAGTTTAATTAAATATTATACGTAAATAATCTCGTTTGAATGAGAATGGATGTTTATCACTTATTACAATTCTTGATAATTGTTATTTCTCGAAGGGATGTCAACCTTATTCCATTTGGCCTAGCAAACACGCAAAATATTTTCAAAGAGTTTACGCCAGTACACCGAAATGTCAAAGACAATGTACAAATCCCAAATATAAAAAAGCATTTTACCAAGATATCATTAAAGGTATTTATCATTGAAGTAACATACCTATACTTACTAGGTAAACCTATCAAAGAGTTTATTAAAAATTAACATAATTTTTTTTATTATAGCTAAACGAGCTTTTAGTTATGTTTGTCCTTTTTGTGCTGCTTCTGAAATGAAAAGACATGGTCCTATTACAGCTACTATGATAGTTTACGAAGATTTTATCACTTATAAATCAGGTTGGTGATAATAATACAATTTTCGTTTCATGAATCTGAGTTCTGAATGACATGAAGCTGATTTCAATTTTATCGTAGGAATCTATCACCATGTCACTGGCAAACCAATTGGCAAGCTAACAGTAAAACTTGTCGGTTACAATGACGACGATCCCGAGGAAAAATACTGGATCGCTGTAAACTCATGGGGTAAGAAATGGGGTCAAAATGGACGATTCAAAATCAGAAGAGCAGTTGATGAATGCTCGATAGAGGGTTCGATGCATGGTGTCTATGTATTCTCAGATGTAGATGAAAGCGACAGTAGCAGCAGTTCTGAGGAAGATTGATGACACCTACGTTAGGTTTGAAACAAATTGTATTCTTTCTACGGACAACAAATGTAGTAAAAAGCAATTTTACAATTTTGTGTAATTTTGGTAAAAATTAAAAAATTAGTTCATATTTTTTGTTTTTTATTTAATTTTTACTTGGTAGTTAATTTTGCGTTGTTACCCTAACAGCTACCTATCTATTACCTGAGCACCTATTACATTTGGTTTATAGGTAGGTACTAGCTAGTAGGAAATTAGAAATTATTGCCAATAAATTTTCATTCTAAACCAGTTTGTAGAAATGCATTCATGATTATGTGTCAATATTGAAACCCGGTTCGATAGACTTCATTTGTCGTGGCCAATGTAAATGTGCGCAGTTCATATCTAACTATGCTTATCTATTCTTGTAAGTTCAAGTACGGTGATAAATTTAAGATGTGTTACTGAATTGAAGTACCTACATTCAAGTACTAGATAATGAATTTTTTCGAAAATAACGATTTCATTTCTCCATATGGATTACGTCTGAGTGATTTGAATGTTGACGAGGCCTATTTTAATTTGACTTCAATATTTTACGATGATCTTCAAATATATTCTTTATCATCTGATTGTAAAAAGGTTTGTACGGCATCTTATAGCTTGAACGATTGCGTTTTCATATTTGCTATTTTTTTGCAATAGGCCTAATCATTAAAATGCAACTTCCTTTAACGATTTTTCACAAAATTTGTTATCAAATTAATATTCACATGTTTAGCTCCAATTTTATTACTGCGTTAATTACAGTGTCCTTTCACCTATACTACTAGTTTGAACACAACAAAAATCATTAGTGTTTCTACTAAATATCACACAACGTGGCGTTTTTATAGAAAATCTCAATCTATTCCCATCAAAAGTATTAATGATAAAGAGTAAGTTGAATACGTTCTCATTCTTAATAGGCAATTACTTAATTTCTTACCCTCAAGCCATTATATTTTTCAGATTTCTGTTATGCGAAATAAACGAAAATATCGGAGAATTTGGTATCTATGACGTAATTATACAAAAAAAACATTGTGAATTTCTGACTCAAAAAGAGCCAGTCAACATTTACTTGTGTAAGTTATGAATACAATCACTAAAGCCAGATTTTATAATTAGATCGGTGTCAGGATTTTCAAAATGAGGGGGATTTTTCCTCCAGAGTAAATTTACATTTTGTTAACGATATGACTAACTATTACCTACCTACATGATTATGTAGGTGAAGTATATTGGCAATGGTAATTTGATACTTTACAAAATGATATTCATTCATCTCCAAACATACGAAAGTGAATCACTCCCTAAGGAAAGTTGTCTATTACCAAATTGTGCGACGGAGACATGAGACAACAGTTATCGTACCATATAGTAACATTTCTTTCCGTGGTTAATCTATTCCATACTAAATAGCACATCATAATATTATAACTTCAATTTAATTGTTTTAATTCAAACGAGTGGGTGTCTACTTGAATTGGTAGGTACAAGTAACTAGGTATAACCATCACACACTTGATCGATACTCCATGTTTTACATAATTACCCTTACAAGCTTGAACTACGAATTAATTCCCATGGTGTTTCGGCTTTGCCTAACTGTTCTTATTTTATTTGACAAAAAAGAGTGGAAAGTGGTACAGACTCGCAGTTGATATTCCTTAAGACAAATGATAAAGTTTTTCCTATACCTACCAATAAGATGCATTTTTTGACATCTTTCGATTCTTCGATTGCAGGCTTGGCAAAAGGTGATAAGTAAAAATAAAAATAGCTACCCAGCATTTATTCGTGTATTTTGAATAATTGAAAACTTCTCAATTCCATGAACCTAGCTCGCATTAGAATAAACAATAGATAGAAAGAAATCAGAGAATTGAAATTTTTTAATCAAGCTGAAATCGTTTGCAGCTCTTTGCGGGGCATTCATCTTACTACTTTTCTTATATCTTTTCATCAAACTAGGATGGAGCTTAGGCGAAAAATATTTGTCTAAGGAGGTAAGTTAAATTGAATTGAATCTCGAAAATAAAATAAGTGAGGTAAAATTAAATAGGTATTAAAAGAATAATTACGTTCATCGTTATAAAACTAGCCTAATGCTTTTTATTTTTGAAAAAAATTTCACTAGCAGAATATTTTCCTTTATTTTTCTTAATACAAAATATAAATAAAATTTGTTTTGCAATTCGTCGGTTAATTTTGTGTTTTTTGATCACCACACAGAAGTAATTTTAGGTTTTTTGAGTTGCAGAAAGAATCTACTCAAGAAATCGACGTGGATCAAAATAATTCATCTGCAAGAAAAAATATGAATAGAATCCGTTCTATCGATACATTTCGCGGGTAGATACACTTATACTTTATCTAAGAACTCTTTCTATATATTTCAAGTTGGCATATAAAATTTCCCCAAATTTCATTATTTTAATTACAGAATAGCTTTATGTCTTATGGTATTCGTGAACGATGGTGGAGGAAAATATTGGTTTTTTGAGCACTCCACTTGGAACGGATTGTATTTCACTGATTTACTTTATCCTTGGTAACAAATTATATCCTAAATAATTTCCATAACACAGTTAAATCTTTCATTACAAATTGCAGGTTTTTATGGATTATAGGGATGTGTATCGCATTATCTCAAACATCTAATAAAAAGAAGGCGATCAGGAAAAAAGTGATTTTTTGGACTACTTTACAGGTTTTGTAAATTTTATCATCTATCTACCACGCACATGTACATACGTATAATGTAAAACTGACTTGGAATATGTAAATATTTATTGCAGAGAAGTTTTATTTTATTCGTAATAGGACTATCATTGAATACATTAGGAGTTGGACCTGTTGACTTACAACTTTTACGAATTCCAGGTATTTTACAAAGGATAGCCTTATCGTATGGAATTACGAGTATTATAGCGATGCTAGTGCATGACATAAAGGTGTGTATAAATTTTATACGTGCACTTACAGCCAGCTCCTATTTTTTTCTTAACATTAGTTGAAATTTATTTGCACCTAGATGAATATTTTAGACGTAATTAAATACGTGATAATTCTTCTACCTCAATGGTTTCTTCATCTTACGACTGTCGGTGTTCATATTTATCTTACGTTTTATTTGCCAGTACCCAATTGTCCTACGTAAGTTTTTTCAACTAAGTATATTATAGGAAAAAGAAGTTGATAATGCAAATAATGTGAATACAACAAATGTACTGTGTATTTTTTAATTACAGAGGTTTCTTAGAAGCAGGAGGTATACAAAATGATGGTAATTATGAAAACTGTACAGGAGGTGCAACGGGTTACATAGACAAAGTACTTTTAGGAGAAAATAGATTATGGCAAATTGCACCGGTTCGAAGTACTTATCACACACCACCTTTTGACCCGGAAAATATTTTGGGTATATCCATATTTTGTCAATTTTAATTATAGTATTTAAAATATGATGAAACCCAAACTTACGCAGGTACCTACTCGTGTTTTCTGAGAAATTACAAGTAAGTATAGCTGCATACCTATCATGAGTTGGATTGTTTACCTATTGAATTTGGATTCATTTTTAGCTCACAAATTAATTCAAATAATTTACTTACATATTAAAACTGTTATCCGTTAAAATTGAATTCCCTTTTCGCGTAATCAAATATCTTTTCCCTCCAATTTTTGTATTGTAGGTAGTTTAACTTCCATATTTGGAACTTTTCTCGGAGTTCAAGCCGGATATATACTCGTGGTACATCAAAAACCCCTCACACGAATTCGTCATTTTATAATATGGGGCTTTTTGTTATTAATACCTGGTTTTGGATTGCACTTTTTCGACGTTATACCAATCAATAAAAATTTATGGTAAGTACACAAATTATTCTTGATAAATTTCTCATAGAGAATATCTTCGTAAAGTTTTTCGTGTCTGGTTTTAACGTCCTGCGTTGATTTTAGGTCATTGTCTTTTGTATTTGTGACTTCTGGATTAGCGTATCTTTTTTTTGGTTTTTTATATTACATAATTGATTATTTAAGATTATGGAACGGATCTCCATTCATATATCCAGGTAACTCTATCATCGTATTTGCTCATAACTGATTCGAACAAAGATACAGATAACATGAACGTTTAAAACTTCGATTATTTATTTTAATGTTTTCTTATTTCAGGAATGAATTCTATTTTAGTATATGTCGGCCATGAAATATGCTTTCAGTTATTCCCATGGCACTGGAAATTCTCGACAATGAATACACACTTCAAACATTTAATAGAAAACATATGGGGTGTTATTTTATGGATCGTAATAACATTTTATTTACATGAAAAAAAAATTTTCATTGTTGTATGATAAAGTTAAAATTACCAACTCAATGCTGTAACAATACCTACCTAATTTAACTTGAATTTTTATTTACCAATTCCAGTAGCAAATGATTTCTCACATAAGTTACATCTGTACATTAAATTAATCTCTTTATTTTATGAGAAGTATCTCAAGCAGTACTTTTCAAATGTAGAGCGACCTTCAAGCATAACTAATAAATTCGTGGACAAAGAAATTGTCGGGTTCTGCAGAAATTTAACTTTACAACAATCTGCTTCCAATGACCGGTCATCTTACACCTGTATCAGATAAATATATAGATAAAGTTTTTCTTTGTACTTTCATTTCTTATTAAAAAATAAGGAAAGTTTTTATAACTGACGTCAACTTTCCACATTAAGCCGAACTTTACGCATTAAAAGGTGTTCTTTTTCTTACCTTCGCATGAAGCTTTATTGGAGTTTCGTTTACTGTAATTTTATTAAGTTCGAGCGGGCAAATCAACGTGAAAACATATATTTTACAGGTTTCTTTATTTCTTTATTTTTTTTCTCTCGCTGAATGGGGAAAATTCACCTTCGCACATTTTGTAGGACTCCGGTGTATTACCTCACTTCAATTATAGAACCGTTCACCTACATAAATTTTACCAAATCTCAGCGTCATCCGAATCGAATCGTATTGTAGGAAAATCAAGTTTATCTATTTCACGCCTCTGAAACAACGACATACGTAATTGTTTAATTTTTCAAGAAACGTGCGCTTTGTTTAACGCAATGCTATAGTAATTTTGATTGAAGAAGCGAGCCTTGCAGGTACACTTGTTCATTGATTATTTATAAAATTTGTAATTTTCTTAAAATTATTAGAAAGTGAAGTGACTAACCAACAGATACGCTACCTGTAGCACTCATTTATCCAGTATCCATTACCTAGGTACCTACTACCTAGCTAGCTAGTACCTACCTACCTACCTACTTCCACACATGAAAAAAAAAGAAGAAAAAAACAATTTTAATAATTACTTACTCAGTAGTATAAACGTAGTTCTAAGATGCGTCAAAATTCATTATTATTTATTTCAATTTTCGTTGAATGAAAAGCCAAATCTCGTACATTTAAAATATTTCTTTTAGAAATATTTTATATCACAAATTTAGGCGCAGACTAAATAATCATTCAATCACATTCATTTTTATCAAAAACAAATAATTTTTTAATACGTAATTGAGAATCTCAACTCATTAGAATTTTTAGAAAAGCAATAAAAGAAATTAAAAAACTACCAAGATGAAAGTTTGAAAATTAATTTTAACGGAAAAACTGAATATGAATTTTTTGACTTGTTGTAGACCTCCATTTCATTAAAAGATCATAAAAATGTAGTAATATTATTAACTGATCTAATATTGCCTTTTTGCAAATTATTATTGAGAGAAATTTATATGTCAACTTGAAAAAAATCAATTTATTAAAATCCACAACTGAAAAATAAATGACTAAAAAATTATTATGTCTATACTTAGATTTGTTTTAGAAAATACAAAGAAAAGAAATGCATAAATGTTTGAGATTTACCTTTTGCATAAAGAAAGAAAAATAATGATTTATGTCGCGTCTTAGTACTACCCTCATACTACTCTTATTTATTTTATTAGACACAAATAGTTTATTTACAATTATGTAATTATTGAATCCAACATCGCATAAGTATATATATCCTTAATGATGATAGAAAGTAAAATAATTACAAGTTTTTTTGTTGTTAAAAAAAATAATGAAACAAAAAAATAATCAACTTTGTAAATAACCGATAAATACAGCTTTTAGCAAAATGTACATTATCAAGCGGACGTTTAAATACTTTTCATTGGAATAATTTCGTTATAGCGTAACAAAACATAAAAATGTATTATGTTTATATAAACAAAATTCATAAAAACAGAAAAAATAATTAAAAAGTAACAATACAGGAATAAAACATTAATAAAAAAATAAATGTAATTATGGCCGTTCAGGGGTATTGCAGAATTCAAACAAATGCGCGCTTTTGGTAACACATCTCTACGTAGGTACACAAAGAACGTTGGAAAATACCAAAATGATAAATTTTCATTTTCATTTCTGTTGGTAGGCTCTCTTGGCAACTTGATTGAAGGTATAGCTAACCGATGGTTATACATATCTGAACTGTGCTTTAGAAACTGCAATCTTTTTATGTTGTATTAATTATCAGACGAATGTCTTACGACGGTCATTAAGAAAGCTGCATTATGCAAACAGAAAATTTTTAATCTTCAAATTTTAATTAAATAGTCATTTCCCTGCAGAATAAATTTCATTATAAACGAAAATAATTCCGTTTTGTTTTCTAACGGAATGGAGTTAGTTATCATGCATAGGTAATTCCAGACTTAAAATCAACACATCAACTCTACAGGGATCGGAGAAATTTTTCATTATGTAACTTCTTTAAAAAATGATACAAAATTATCCGAGGAATCTTTAAAAGTATCAAAATAGTTTTTCCAATTTTCTTCGTAAGAATCAATCCGTACCTAACTCATTGCAGACATGTATTTACGTAAAATTTAACAGGTAACATTTTCCACCTTATGGGAGTTGAATTTCACGCCAATATGAGATCGTGATAATTTTATTATCAACATAATTCATTTAACAAAATATGTAGATCTTCTGCATAGAGATAGCAATTTAAATACAAATTCTCACATTTTTGTACAGAAAAAATTTACAATTATGTATAGGTAACGTATGTATATAGCATAATATGAAAAAAATCGTTACTGTACATAAATCACATTTTTTGTTAAAATATGAAAAAAAAGTACGATAAAATAGCACTACACCACAACAAATTATAATTTTTCTGTAATAATGTTCAGATAAAAAAAAAATCCTTTTCAATAATAATTATACTTATTGATAAATGGGAGAGAAGTCAATGGTAGTATAAAAATTTTTTATAAATATTTTACACAGAAAAATTCGTTGAGCTTTAGAATGTTTTTCTAGAATCACCGCTACATAAATACACGTATATAAATAAATTATTTATGTATAATTATTTACATGAAGCACAAAAATGTGATAAATTATTCCGTAAGTACAAACGTTAAAAAATTATTTCCTCGCGCCAAAAAAAAAATCAAACATAAAAAGTAGTAAACAATGAATAAAAAGTAATCAACAAAATATACTAATATTTGGTATACAATTTGTATATCGTTTCAATTGCAATAATGTAAATGAGGAGGGAGAGGCGAAATTTTTCAACAGGTAACATTGATATTGACGTCTCGCGTTCATTTACCAATTGAGAATTTCACTCGCGGTAACAAAAAAAAAGTCGAAATTAACAATAACGCGTCTTAGCATTTAAGTTTACATTATCAAGTCTTCAAGTAGGTAATTTTTTTCCAAATTGAAAAAAAAATTACGATATAAACAATTTAATAAAATGTTACGTAAAAATGCCAAGAATAATATGACCGGCAATTTCGGTTAAAAATATTATAGTTATGGCTGACCGCGTGGATAAACATGTACTAAACCCTAGGCCAGCTGATAATGGTCCCCACCATCGTCCTGGTATGGGGGATGCTGCATTTTTCCCTCTTTGCATTGCTGCTGGATGCTCACCTGAAAAAATTAATCAAGTTATCTACATTCATCGATCAAGTACATTTACCTAACAAGGGAACCTTCCCAGACTGCACTCTCAAAATTCGATGAAATTAAACATCAAAGTCAAGTTTTTAGCTGTTGAATTTCATTTTTCAATTTTTTACGAATTTCTGAATTTTGAATTTTTAGATCCTCCAAGAAATGGTTTTATGTTAATACTTACTACCTAGCCAACCGTTGATCCTATCGAAATTCTGAAAATACATATACGATAGAAAATTTAATTTCCTACAAGTTGATATATATATTTTACTTCGTATCATGTTTCGTTTTCGAGTTGTCAAGCAAGAATCTATAGAACACTGTATTGAGCGATTCCAACTGGAAATCACATGCAACTGTTGTCATTAGGTTTTTGCTCGATAACTCAAAAACGAAGCATGCCAAGGAAAAATATGTAATGACTAAACTTGTAGGAAATTGAGTTTGCTACTGATTATGTGTTTTCAGAATTTCGATAGGATCAACGATTGGCCAGGTATCGGCAAAAAATCAACCTGGGTGGAGCTGGAAATTTAAAATTCAAAAATTCGTAAAAAATCGCATAATGAAATTTAACAGCGAAAAACTTGACTTTGAGGTTCTTTTGATGTGAACTTTGATCCTGCCAAGTTACATCGAATTCTGAAGGTGCGACTTCGGGAGGTTCCCTTTTAAGATGACATTTTTTGCGACTATCGCCGATACACAAAAAATATTGTACAAAATTTGAAAAATATCCGATAAGTAACAAACACCTCGATTTGAACATTTCTTCGAAAAATTACACCATTGGTTTTTTGTCAGAAACCTCATAAAAACCAGGGAAAATTTAAAATTCGTTCGAATTAATCCTTGATGTTCTTACGCCAATGAGTTTATACTTAACTGACTAATTTATATTTATCCCTAAACTTAGACTCGGAGTTATGAAATACAAATATTTACTCATCGTTTGTAACAACAAGTTTTGTTATGTTTTCAAACTTCACTGTAGCGCAAACTATGAAGTTTCTCTGCTAAAGTTCAAAGATGTTTGCACGACGGAAATAACATAATTAAAATCTTTTGGTCTATTGATGGTTCCAGAGTCTTCGTCCACCGTGTAGCTATACATGCTATCCTATTCGCCAAAATCTTCAACTATGTGAAACGTAACGCGGTTTACCTTTTACAAACCGAACTAATTACTAAAACAGAATAGTACTCGTTTTGAAACAAGTCGCGTCATTTATTACAATTTTTAATACATCTACGCACAGTATTTTGTTCACCTTTTACGGAAGGCTTTCTAAGTAATTGGATTCACACTGAATCACTTTTCATCCAACGAAGTCCCGTATATATAACTTTATACCCTTTAACTTAATTTATGTACGTGTATGAACATACTCGTTGCTCATATTTATGCATGCGTAAGTAAGAAGTACACAAATGTAAACGTTAAAATTCTTTCAAACCATAATCTGTTAAAACTTTACGATACTAAAAATAAATTAAAAAGTTGAATCTGTTTTTCGATATATTGTCAACTTAATGGCGATTAAAATCCATGAAACTTTTTCATTTTTAGTTTCTTAAATTTACCTACATCACATTATTGACGTTTCAATCATTTCAATGGCTCTACTACAATTTGAAGAAAAATTCAAAAATATGTTTAAAATACGTGACAGTAAATCTCTGATGAACCGTTAACAAAAATTAAAAAAAAACTTCACACTTTAAGACATCGGTAGCGACATCCAACAACCTATTCACTTTTTTAATAATCGGAAACCTGTTTCTGAAACGAGTAAACTCACACCAGCATAGTGAGGTAAATTGCTACGCCAGCTATTTAAATTAAAAAACTTGAAATAATAACGGTAAAATATACTAACCATTCAGAACATGAAGCAGCACGCTTGCTGAGTCTAAATTAGAAGGACTGCATGTGTAATTACCAGCATTCTCAGACGTCGCGTGGAATATCGTGAGCGTACCGACTGTAGTATCGTGATTCAACCTTTCGGTTTTAATATCTTTTTCATTATGATCGTAATCTAATACTCTTCTGTCGTTGTGGTACCAAAATATATAAGCAGGCTCTTCTAAACTTTGCGTAATTACGCATTTAATACTAACAGTGCTGCCGGCTTTCACGTGAATATCAGATTCGCCGATTATTTCAATATTTGGAACTGTAAGTTAAATTTACCCATCGTTAAAAAACAAATTTACATATTTAAATACTACCCAAGAGCATATAAAACTTTGGTACAAACAAGACGCATAAAATCGTAAAAGCCCCGAAATTATCACAACAAAGCGTAAAGCGTTGAAATGTAAGTTTTGGGAAATATGTATGTACATTGTACAGCTACACCTACAGACTATAGTTGTATATTTCAACATGTAACTTGTCTATATAATTAAACTACAAAAGATGAAATAAAATCGACCAAAAGTTAGATGAAAAAGCAAACATATATTTATTTTAGTTTAGCGTGCAGTTAATCATACATGATCGTTACATACCTACCTACGTGTCGTAAAAAATATACATATATACTTTATCAAGACAAAAATTAAGCTTAAATTAATTTGTACATGAGTAACCAACTCATTATGAGGAATCACATTGAAGTAATACATAGACGCAAATACGAGCAAGTAGAGAGTAAAGAGTAGAGGTACCTCATACCACCTTGATTTAGTGTTGATAGTGTATCAAAAATATCATTTTGCATATGGACACGCCTTAAATTTAAGGTTTATGGTGTTGCACAAAAAATCATAATAATGATGAAGAATTAAAGTAAGTTACTATGGTATCCGATACAAAAATAAAGTTATCAATGGTGTAACCTCAATTTTCTATTGCTGATGCGACCATTTTTTGGTAGTGACCTACATCATTAAACTTGGACCTACGCAGCAGTTTCTTTACAACACATTTTGCAGCAAAAATTACAAATGAAATTGAATAAATACTTTCGGTTGAGACTATGCTCAAACAACTACGAAATCCTATCTCTTATGAAGATACGTAAACAAAAAAACATTATGTATAAAAATTAATATTACGGTATGAATTAAGGTTCAAAAATAATTTCAGATTATTTCATTTAAAAAAAAAACAAACCATGCTCAAAATTTCAAGAGGTTATTCATAATACAATTTTTTATGAAACTAAGGCACATCAAATTCAAGTTCGCAGATTTAAACAGACACCGATAAACTTTACGAATATGATGATTTTCACCGCAATAAAAATATGTATTATTAAGACGGGACTACGGGTATAGAGGATTGCATAGCCAATTTTTGTATGAAAAAACATTAAAATCTCTATAACTGCCCAAGGAAATTAAAATCAAGGAATACCGCTCTATCATATTCACACAAACAAGTACACGCTCAAGAATATTATATCAAAAAACTGCCCAATTTTATGAAAAACTGAAGTCACAGGACTTTATTTTGAAGTTTCTAAGATCCTACAACTTCAGTTGTTGATCAAACAGGGCTGAATTTAGGCATGGGCAGAGTGGGCAATAGCCCAGGGCGGCAAAATTTCAGGGGCGGAAAATGGCTTCAATATATTGCTATCTTGCACATCGAAAATGCTATATTGAAAAAAATTGAATTCGACGATGTGATCAAGAAATTCTCTAAAGCGAAAGCCAGAAAATGGCTACTTAAACTCTAAAAAAATTTGAAAACCACCCATGTTGAAAATCATGAAAATTGAGTTAATGGAATCATTGGAAAGTATTCATTGACAACTATCTGACCATGTTAACCAAAAATCTGAAAACTTTCATCACTCTTCAGTAAAAATCAATTTAAAGTCCTCGACGCCATGTACTTCGAATGTTACTTTTTTAAAATTTAAATTAGGTTTATAATTTGTTTTTGCTTTTTTTTTATTTTTCATTTTTTTTATATCAATTATTATTAATAAAACCAAATTTCCAATCTTAGGTAGTTTTTAAAATTTCTTTAATGAAACCAAAATAGGTGCTTTTTTTAAAATTCAAACTAGATTTAAAATTTTGTTCTTGTTTTTTTTTAATTTTTCAATTTTTTTTAAATTTTTAATTAAACCAAAAATATGCTGTGATTTTTATTTTGGGATGGGGTGGCACAAGTTTACAGCCCATGGGCGGAAAAATCCTAAATCCGCCTCTGTGATCAAATGAGGTAATTTTTTTGATATGATATCCTAAGACATACGCTTGTTTGTCCTACAGAGCAATATTTCACGATTTTAATTTTCATGGGCAGTTACAGGGATTTTAGTGCCTTTTCCTGCAAAAATTGCTTATACAACCCACTATACCCGTGGTCTCATCTTGAACTCACTTTTGTTCCTGAAGATGGGACTATGGGTATAGTGGATTGCATAAGCAGTTTTTGCAGAAAAGGCACTAAAATCGCTGTAACTGCTCGGGAAAAGTGTAATTGCAGATTATCACTCTATCTGACAAATAAGTATACGTCTAGGATATTATATCAAAAAATTGCTCAATTTTATGAAAAACTGAAATTCCAGGTTAAGAAAATAACTCACAAATAAATATCTACAGTATGATGACATGTTGCAGAGGTGGATTATCATGGAATTTGATTAAGCTGTTAGATGAAACAATGTACTCTGAGGGGCGACAGTTGGTCTACACTACCTTCAATTCCATCTAGTGGTTATGTTTAAAGAAAATCTCACTATATAAGAAAATCATTAATTCCCATTTTTTTTTTTTGCATAAACATACCTAAATCAATATTTACTTAATAATTTTTAATAATACGTAGAAAATTAAGAAGTAATACAAGAAACAACGCAGAATTAAAAGAGGAAAGAATTGACATTGGATCATTTACCATTCACTCTCTGCCGGTATTTTCTGTGTATTATTCGCGCATCACTTAAGTGGATAGTTTTTTTTTCCTTAAAAAGAAAAGGTTTTTCGTTGAACAGAAATATTTTTCCATGCAAAATTTTTCTCTTACTTAATTAAAACTTAATTCCGATTAAATATTCATGAGGAGGTAATTTTTGTACGATCGCTATGTGGATGCATTCAAAACTGAAATTTTCTGTTTAGGTTAACGTTTGAAAAGGCGGTTTCGATAAACGTTAACACCTAGTGATTTATTTAAAAGAGAGTTCAAATACGAGCGGCGGATACAAAAAAGGATCTTAAAAGAGAATTTTAGATAAGCTAGATAAAAGAAGAGCGAATTTATTTCGGATAGAATAGCGATAAAAAGTAAACGAAGTGCCTTGCGCGAAATGTACACTTGCTTATTTTTTGAAAAACGCTTCGATGTGCTCAAATTTAATTAAGTTTTTGATCTTTTGCTATTTCATCTGAACATACGCTTTAATGGAAGATGACAGCGAAACGTGTTTAATCTGAAAATTATCTGAAATTTTGTTTTACCAAAACTGTATATACACAGGCAACTAGAAAGATGAAGTAGAACACCATTTCCATCAATTTTCATGTGAGACTGTAGGTAGCAGGTACAGTACTAGGTAGGTAATAGGTATACATAACTACATCTTCCCTCGCAAGCACCACCGGCAACGAAGCGATGTTGTAAAGTTAATACATACATGATCAAATTGCAAAACTGACATACTTTATTACGTGAATTTCTGTGATTCAGCTTTTTTTTTCATCAAATTGTCCTCTCAAAAAAAGTCAATGTGTAAATGTCGATTTACAATCCGAATACTTCAGGGTCTTATAACGTAAAATTACGATTCGTAAGGTATAAAATACGAAAATAAAAAAGATGTTCAAAAATCAACACTACAGCGTCAAGTTGTACGTTATCTGATTTTTTGGTCAAGCTTATTTGCTTCGTTGCCATTGCAAAAATGTTGAAATACTCTTGTTTCTAGATAAGAAATCAAGTAACATGAAACTACCTTATTTGTTGGTGTATTTTGAAAAAATTCTTTTTTTTTTTTTGTAGTACACGTACATCGCATTTCCAATAAGACGCAAAACGCCATTTGGATAACAAATTGTTAATATCGTTTTATTTCACAGACATGAAATAAAAAAGTACGTTTTATTTCGTTCACAGCATATTTTTGTTCCAATATTTTTATTAGGTATTACTTTTATGGTGCTCGTCAAATAATTTCTCAAGCATCGATATCGCATCATAATTATAGGCTTTTCCGCATTTCTTTTTTTTTGTGTGTGTTCATCAACCCTCCGCTCATAAATACACATATTTGTTCAAATAACATGTAATTGTATTCCAACTAATGATAATGGCCGTTTAGTAAATTATCAGTTGATTATTCGATATCAAATGTAATGGTGCATCATTATCCTTTTTTGTATAATATAACGTTCGTTTTAGAACAACCGCCATTTGGTAATTTTTTCCAAGTGGAATATTGTAAGATTTTCACTTTTTGAAAACATTTTGTAATTTTCAAGAATTTCCTAATAGACTTTTTGATTGGAGAATTACCCAAAAATACTTGTCAATGAGGCGATATTAGTTACAAATCTTATCCCAAACTCTCAAGTACATACATATCTCATTTATCTATTCGTTTACCAGCGCAAAACTATATATACGAAGCTTTAGAGCGAACAATAAAATCTATCTTGGTAGTGAAAAATATTACTTACCGACAACATTTAATGTTATAAAATGACTCATTTTTGGTTCAGTGCTCACTTGGCATTCGTATTGACCCTGATCTCTGGCTTGTACGTATTTTATTTGTAATGTCCATGTATCAGTAGACTCTACTAAGAAAGCTTGAAATCTATCGTCTGCTATAAAAGTATATCTATCCACTGTAAGTATATGTGCATCCCTTCGTCTAATCCATGACACCTGTCAGATTTTCAAAGGAAACAAGATAAGATGGTATGATTATTTTTTGCAAATACCAACGAATAGAATAAACAGAGAGAAAATATGAACAAACATGTTAATTCAATTTTCAAATTTTCTCAAATTTTTAATTTTTCGAAAAATGGCTAAGAAAGGAAGAACTTGTAAAAAAGTAAACCCAAAGGGGATTTTGTAAAATTTTAAATTCAAAAAAAATGTTAAGATAGCAACACGGGTATAGTAGGTTGCATAACCAATTTCTGCAGAAAAAAGCACTAAAATCCCTGTAACTGCTCGGAAAAATTGTAATTACTGATTATCGCTCCATTGAATAATGTAAGTAAACGTTCAGGAATATTAAATTACAAAATTGCTCAATTTTATGAGAAATTGAAGCTACAGAATCTTATTTTGAGGTTTCTAAAATCCTCAACTTCAGTTGTTCATCAAATGGGGCAATTTTTTGATATGATATCCTACGTGCACTTGTTTCTCGGATAAAGCGATAATCAGCAATTACAATTTTCCTGAGCGGTTAGAGATTTAGTGCTTTTTCCTGCAAACATTAGTTATGCAATTCACTATTTTCGTAGTCCCTTCAAAGTCTTTACTTTTAAATCAAATGAAACAATTTTGTGTAAAATAATCTAACATGTAAGTACGTTTGATTGTTGAATGAAGCGATCGATATTCTACTATTCCTATTTTACATTTTTTGGCATCCAATATGAACATGAAAAAGAGAAAATATCTGAATCGTGTAAAGAGAATCAGCCTAATTTTGTTTATCATTATTTACATTTTTTCGCCACCTATTATCATATTGTAATATTGTAAAAAAAACTCATAAAAATGAGAAATGAATTATCATGATTACTCAGGGTAAAAACTTGAATTCATTGTGTAGTTTTAATGCAGGTAGATAGGTGCTCAAGTACTTAATACGAGGCACACCTATTCAACTTTGATAAAAAAAAATTGAGGTAGTTCAAGTTAAAACATGCAAAAAGTATAACTGAGTGATAAATCGTTCACTTCTTTCTGGATTTTTTTTATTTACCACTCATGGGTTTTACTTTCATTTTCCTTTTCGAACTGATACGATTCAAAAAAACGCTAAGCAGTATATTTTTTGGGCAGTTCTACTCATAATTCTGTAATTATCTCTACGTAAAAGGTATTTATTTATTTAGGACGATTTTTAATGAAATTATATTTTTATTCTCTTTCACTTTTTAGCCAAATTACTCGAATAACGCAAATTTTCAGCCATCTACAGATAGGTGCAAATAATAATAATACCTATCTAAATTTGAAAAAATTTGTGTAAAATGTAATCGGGGATTTTTCGTTTTCCAAGAGAAATCAGTTACAAATATCAAAGAATCAATTGAGGAAATAAACTTCCTTTTCTTATCAGTTCATTCTAATTGCAACCATAACGCTCCCTAGCTCTTACGGTTCTACCTTGAAGTTAAAATATTCCCTAAGGAAAAATCTCATAGATCAATAGTATGAATTCTGTAATTAAGAATTTCCAAAAATAAAAGTTTTAATTAAATTATCAGCAAAAATTGTTGCTGAGGTAAAAAAAAAAAACGAAAAAAATCATTAATTATTACCGATTTGTTTCCCAATTGTTTGACTTTACATGGAAGATACGCATGAGTTCCCAGTTGTGCTGTAATATTCGTGCTTGTACTTGGATCGAAATAAGGCCCAGTATATAACCCGGAAAACCGTTTCTTAGGCTGGTGTATAGCTATGACGCCTAAAACAGACAAGGAAAAGAAATATAACTACGGTTGATGCTTACAAATTATATGCCAATTTAAAAAAATCAAAGTAGGTATCGCTTACCACGAAACCCTATTAAAAAAATTAAAAATATCGTTTGAAATTTTACGTTGCGTCGATACCTTAAGTCCACCAAATGATTGAACACACGAAATAAAAGAAAAAAAAACGCAAGCACGCGATTAATAATAGCGTTTAATTTCTTTGATGGCGACACATTTACAAAACTAATCAAGATATGGTACATTTATCAAGTCGTTAAAAGTAAATTAAAGGTTCAGTTATCCGTAAAGGAGATTAAATCGCCCTTTTGCGAGGACATTACTCGATTTAGTTTTTCCGGTCTACTGAAAAGAATTCCTGGTCAATCCCATGTGGCAAATGAAGTGCAAATGTATGTGTAATACGCGTCGGTCCTCTGTCGTACACAAAACTTGCGCTTTTATTATTTTTCACCGTGTGATATTACCCTCCGACGGTATTATTCTTAACGTTCCTAATAATTCTCAGGAATTATAGTTTTTTCTTTCGTTTCAGGTGATAAGTAGGTAATTACAGGTTTGCGATATGCATGCTTGATAATACCAAGTGGTATTCTTTTACTTGAATTCGTCCAACAACTAATGAGAAATAATTCTGATTTTACAATCATCATTTGCTACACCGTAAGCGATGATTTTTGAAATATATTCTTCAGGGAACATCTCTATTACCAAATACATGAATAGTAATGAATAGTAATGATGCGGTTGCTTCCATTTCGTTCGATTTGAACGCCAAATTGAATTCATTGCGCTCAGTGGTTTTATCTAATAAACAATGTAACCGATAACCGATGCCATACGTTAGGACATTGAAATCGATACGACCAAAGAGACCGTGATTATGTCGCAATAACGAGGACTGTAATACTTCACGTTATCGTACATCATACCTACTATAACGACTACACCTTTGTACAGTGCATTATAATATTAGATGGTTAACAACGGACAAAACCTGTTGCACGTCTACATTTATATCTACCCATTCCTGCCAAACGATATTTTGGGATAACTACAAAATTTATCTACTATGGCTAATATCGATATAATTTATTGCAATCTTCACTTTTTTGCCAAATGTCAAGTGCCTTTTATACATGAAATGGGCAATTTATTATTCTTAAGACGGGACTGCAGGTATAGTGAGTTGCATAACCAATTTTTGTAGGAAAAACACTAAAATCTCTGTAACTAGCCAAGAAAATTAAAATCACGGAATATTGCTCTACCAGACAAACAAGTGAATATTTTATGATATATCAAAAAATTGTCCCAGTTGATCAACAACTGAAGTTGTAAGATCTTAGAAACCTCAAAATAGGGTCCTGTAACTTCAATTTTTCATAAGACTGAGCAATTTTTTTATATAGTATTCTTAGACGTCTACTTATTTGTCCGATAGAGCGATAATCAGGAATTAAAATTTTCTCGATCAATTACAGGGATTTTAGTGTTTTTCTTCGCAAAAATTGGTTATGCAACCCATTATACCCGCAGTCCCGTTCTAAGATGATTATAAAAATCATTTTCTCATTCAAAATGCAACTTATTTTCATCGAATTAACCACTTGGTTCTTCAATTCTGCACATTCATTTATGTCTCAAGTAACATCAACAGATATTACACGTGATTGTTACTTCTCACATTACTCAAATCTAGACAATTAAATTTTTTCAAGAAAGAAAAAAATCTTCAATTTCAGCATCAAAAACTGAACATTGTTATATCCTGGAAACCAACCAACTGACGAAAAATATCAAATTAAATTTTCACTCTCCAAAATAATACATTCTTTTAAATTGTACCTACTTCAATTTCAATCAAATTACAAGCCCAGTAAAACGATTCCATTCTTTTCAAAGACGAAAACCTTGCTCGCTGGCTTGTGAAATTAAATGAATCTCGCAAAAATCTTTATTTTGTCAGTTATGAAAAATTCTCGTCTTTTACATCCCTGCACTTTCAACTTTACTCAAAATCTTTCGATTCAGTTAAACGTGCCTGAAGACACAAGACGAATACGAAATAAAGTTAAAAATTAAAATACTGAATTTTCTAATGCACAAAAAAAGGTCGATTCTTATTAAAATTAAAATCTTTATTCGTAGAATTTTTTTTCGTTTTTTAATGGGAAAACATTTTAATGTGAAAATAAAGCATAGATTTTAAACTCAACGTTATAAAACACCTCGTACTAAAGTTGATATCAAAGCAATATCGTTTGAAAAAAAAAACGAAAAGATAAAAACTATAGTATGCTTTGCATCAAAATTCAAAAAAAAGACGATTTTATTTCCAAAGTCTTTTGATGTGATACTCGTGAAACGAACTACAGGTTCATTTGTATTCTATCCCTTAAAACCATAATTTATTCAAATTAAATGATAAATTTTCTTTTTTTGACATCACTTCTCAGAAATAATTTTCCACGTTTTTTCATCCTTGAGAGAAAAAATTGTTTTACTCTGTATAATATGCAGGATTATCGTACCAGCATAAATGATGTGAACTAATAATAACGCCAATGTCGGTCAAGATGGAGAAATTTCAAAATTAAAATAATTCAAAATTTCACAATATTTATATTTTATATACGAATTCAGAAATTAATTTTTCAAAAAATCCAATTACATATTTTTTCAAAATTATCACAAAATGCAAGAAATCGAAAAAAAACTATAAAACAGATTAAATCAAAAATAAAATATTCGTCTATTACACCTACAAATAATAGAAATTATTCAAAGTTCACATAAACATTTAAACTTAATTAAAAGAAAAAAGTGTATTAATTTCTTAAAAACCGACTTATTAGGAGTAATTTTGTAAAATGTACAATTTATATAAATTTTTTCGCGTTTAAGCTTAGATAGTATCATATTTCAACTTTTAGCAAAGAAATTCCACGAAATTAATTACCGACCATTTTGCAAAAGTGCGTAGGCTGGTTTGATTTATTAACCATTGGGGAATTCTAATAATTTGGTATTATTTTACAAATCTGTTGTGTAGACTTTATCATGGACCAGGTTCCTTCAATGTTGAAGTTGATTATATTTTACGCAAACGCGAAACAGCGCAATAATCGGGTCATAAAACCTCAAAAATTTGTTGTCGTGATCAAATTTTGCAAGTTTCATGCATACACTAAATATTTACAAATAACAAGAACACAGTATAAAATTTGAAACCTCAGTATATCTTTTTAATTATTTGTTTTTCTCTATAAATATTTTTTTTTGAGAAAAATTGAAAAAATGAAATACAGATGTATTATATTATTATGTGTATCCGAAAATGTTTTTATGGCCCTTAAAATTCAAGAGTAGGCAATATGTTCAATAGATGAGACGTAAGGTATGTCGGTATATATGCATAAAAGCACGAAAAAACTACGGCTAAGGTGAAGCTTTCCATTGACTTTCACAAATAATATCTAATAATCACCAAGTTTACCTAGAGAAAATCATAAATTGAAATATGAGCCGAAGTTTGCGTTCAATATTGCTCATTAAAAAATTCATAAATACTCGTACTATAGCTTAGATATCAATTTTACATTCAGCACGACTACGGCAAGGATTATTCAAAAGACAATATTTATCGAAAAAATGCAAATTAATTTTCATCAGGGTGTACCAATAATAATGACGATATCTGCAACATTATACTGTCAAAATAAAAATTAAATAAAAGATGAATTTCCAAGCATTATAACTTTACGTAAACAAGCCCTAAAAATAACAAAACCATTGAAAAAAAAAACATACAGCCAACGTTATAAACAGTTTTTCCTTTTATATTTTACGGCTGACATCATTTATAAATGAAACAGTTTTGGTCGAATTATTCGTTTGAATTTTCATATTTAATTCAGTTTGAAACGACGAACATCCCTAATCTTGATGAAAATTTTTCTCCTCAAAAGAAAACCTACATTAATGAGGAGATACTTTGCAGGAAAAAACAATAATAGGAAATGCGTTTTTTTTTCTGTGGTTTACTCAGTAATTTGGATATTTCTATGTAAAAAGTAAAAACCTACACATAGAAAAGTTCACTAGTTGACGTCACATCGTAGTCAGAATCCACTTTAAAGTTTAATCAATTTCTGCTAAATTTATACGACAAAAAAGTTTTTCAGCAATAAATTTCTTTCGTCACTCTGGAATAAAAAATATATTTCGCGGCGAAATTTTTCAACAATTTGACATTTTGACTTATTCCATTCGCACGTGCAAACCAAAATGGAAGATAATAAACTTTTCTTTCAACTTTGTAAGCGTCACTTTAAAAGAATTCGTTCTCTTAAGCTAAGCCTTCAAATTTTGTAAGACGCGTCTATCAACTACAACCGACATGCAAATTACGCTGATATTACAACACAAACCGTTCGTCGTCGCATCGTTGCTATCGCTTACGACTATGTTTGGTAAGCGACGGCGATACGACGCTGAAACACGTTGCAGATTCATTTGATAAAACTTGAAATACCAAGAAATTTCTATTTACGTTCGTTATTCCAGCGACAGCTCTGAGCATTTATACACAGTTCAAAGATAATGCAAATTTTCGATGTAGGTAGTTAGTAGTTAGTAGCTGAGTAGTTGAGTACATACCAAGTAAAGATACCAATGTACTATCAAGTTTCACCAATATTGCTGTCTATTTAATTAAATTAATTATTTTCCATCTTTTGAGTAATCAGTGCATTTTCCCGTAAAATAATTTTTCAGTTTGTTGACCCCCCCCCCCCGATATCATTTCGGATTGGCATTTAAGTTTTATCTTTCAGTGTCAATGATTAGACTTGAGAATTTTTTTCCAAAAAAAATAAAAGTAGTTGTTTTGTACCATAAAGAATCAGAATGTGCACAAGCCTGCAAAATAGTGCGACATTTTCATGTTACTTCGCGACAATGATGTTCATCAGAAGACGTTATTTGACGTCACATGCCACTAGTAACCATGACACATTACCATAACAATGACTTGTCATCATATCATGTCGCTTGATAAGCGACCGTGACATGATCCCTGACCATGACACGTCACTATGATAATGAGTTGCCATCTATGACATGGTATGGTTTTTCGTGAAACATGAATATACGACAAATACAACATCATCACATTTCACCATTATGTCATTATTCAGGTCACCATAACATGATCATGAGATATCACCATGACATGTCATCCGACAGGTCATCAAGACATGATCATACATCACTCACGACTATGACACTTGATCATTCCAACGACGATGACACGATTTTTTGTGACGATTTTCAAAGATATGAAAATGTCAAAAAAAATCTAGGCAATTTGCATTTTAAAAAAATTGAATAAGTACAAATTAAAAAAAATCTAATCGAGTAGCGTAATTTTGTTGTAAGTAGGTACAGGTACACAAAATGAAGAAAAGGTTGATAGTGCATCGTTGCATATTGCATACTTGAATACGATATGGAAGACTCGTTGATAAAAGTCATCATGCTGCTCCTGATTAGTAAGGTTTCCTGATAACACAGTTTCAAATCAAAAATTACTCTTGTTCTTAAATGCATTAAAGAGCGTGAATTTACAAACATTGTATTTTCAAAATTACCCTAATTTACGATAATTTAATAACGATCTTTTTTACATGATATTAGAGTTTCCTTTATAATGTAATTTCCTATTATAAATATTTGTCTCACATAAAGTACTCGCTTTCACCATTAATTACTCATTTATTATCAGTTAATATCCAGACCTTTTTCACACGGTCTTCTGCGAAATATTGAAAACGTGCTCAATCTGGTGATTCAGCAAACAATACGAGTTTATAAAATCAAATTTCATTTTTTTTTCTTGTCCTATTACTTCTCATTCGCTTGTTCGCTTCTTTCCTCTTTTTTTCTAGTTGGAGAACTTTATCGGTCATAACATTTTGAACCCAGCTCCGATTTATGGTCAACGAAAACAAAGAAGGCCGTTACAGATGGTATCAGTTTTGAGTATATGATTCGAAAGGTTCATTAAATGAATTCTTGTCAAATGACTCGGAACGAGTTACCCAAATATGGTATCTAGTTAGTGCGAAAAACGCCGCTTTATCAGTTCTCTAAATAAGTATATAGTTGTGCTGAATACCTCGGCTATGAAAAAAACCCGTAGTTACACTGGGTTTACGATTCTGGTCAGCAGAATTTCAAACATTTCAGAGATGCCCATTCGGTACGGTACGGCGTTAACCTCAATTTTAAAACGGTCATTTTTTCCTCTTCCTTACGCACCATCACACTATAACAAACCATTAATTTGGCCAGTATCACGAAATACGGCGACGACCGATGTTTTTTTTTCTCATTTTCTTTCACACTTTCGAAGAAACATCGAAGTTACAATGCGCAGCAACGAACCTTTTCGAAAATAAAGCCATTCTACTCATTTGTTGAACTGTCTGATACAGAAGTCTTCGCTTCTTTTAACAACCCCCTGCTTGTCCGCTACCCAAAACATCTCTTCTAACTAACGTTCTTTAATTGCTCGTTTAAACCGACGAAAAGGAGAGTAAAAGAAAATATAAGATGAATAGAATACCAGCTAACGTGTATTTTGGTTTTTCTTTTTGTAAAGCGAAATGAAAACGGTACTTAGTTTAGATCAGATAAAAGCCTAAGTGTTAGCCCTTTTGTTATGTTATGTTGGCAAAGAAGAGAAAAAAATGCCAAACCGGGAGCACGCTTCGTACAACAGAGGTCGAAGGAAAACTCCGAAGTGGCGAAGGATGGGTGAATGAATTGAACGGCGCGCGAGAAAAACGGCGGCAAAGCGCCGTATATACTTGATTGATGAGAAAGGATCTGTAGAACACCGCCTCGAGTTTAGATAACGTCATCTATCTAATGTATTATAGTCCCTCTGCTTCGCACCCAAACAGATACGTTTAACGTCCAAAAAAAAAAAACTTTTTACTCTTTTTATATATTACGGATCTTCAATTTAGATAAATCGTATCTCATTTCTTATCAAATCTAATCTAGGTTGCTGGTTTTGGATTTATTTGCATAGGAAAATGGCAGGCGGTTTTTTCCATTTCTACTTCATCCTTTGCTCTCACTCTCTCCCTATCCTTATTTACCCCTCGTCGGTGTTTGTGTATGTTTATGCACGGTGCTCAGCGAAGGAAGTTACCCAATTCCACAGATACCTAAAATATGTTGCCTTCTAAAAGGAATGATGTATTATCCGGTATTGTATAGTTGTTTTATTATGTTTTCTGTCGCAAAAACACAGGAAAATGTCGTACTTTTTACGCATCGTATTGAATATACGATAAATTTATTACCAGACATTTATTACGTAAAATGGTAAGTAGGTAGGTACAGTATATGCTTTTTTGTCTTTTCGACCCTTCCTAATAAGGAACACGCTTATGTCAAATAATAATAGAAATTAAATGTTGGATTTTTTTACGGCTTTGATTTTGTTACTCGTAATTTTCGGCGAGGTAATAGCCATACTTCATTCAAGTCATACATTTTGATTTTAGTATGAAATATTACACCTAATTTCATCGACCTTATAACATTTACGTAGGTACATCTACGTTTATGTGACCAGTGCAATGAGCAAACGAAAATCATTAATAATAATATAAAATCAGGAGCACCATTTCAGAAAACATAATTATACGGGACTACGGGTCAAAACATTGCTCAATTTTAAGAAAAATAACAGTTACAGGACCTTATTTTAAGCTTTCTAAGATCCTACAACTTCTGTTGTTGATCAAATGGGACAATTATTTGACAAGATATGCTAAAATATACACTTGTTTGCAAAATAAAGCGATAATCAGCTATTACAGTTTTCTCGAGCAGTTACAGGGATTTGAATGCTTTTTCCTGGAGAAATTGGTTATGCAACCTACCATACCTGTACTCCTAGCTTGAACTCGCTTTTGTTCCCAAAGACGGGACTACGAGTATGGTTGGTTGCATAACCAGTTTTTGTAGGAAAAAGCATGTCAAAAGATTGCTCAATTTTAAGAAAAATTGAAGTTACAGGACCTTGTTCCAAGTTTTCTAAGATCCTACAACTTCGGTTGTTGATCAAATGGGACAATTTTTTGATAAGGTATGCTAAAATATACACTTTTTCGCCCCACTAAAACGATAATCAGCTGTTACAATTTTCCGGAGCAGTTACAGGGATTTTAGTGCTTTTATTAGAAATAGATAGTTATTAATTATTGCTTATGCAACCCACTATACCCATAGTCCCGTCTTAATCTTTGAAAAGAAATTACCTCGACTTTCAAATGACTTTCAACGACGAATAATCAACATGTGAATTTGGTAACAAATTAATATACGTATCGTTTAATATTCGAGATAAACGCTCAACATTAAGTATTTAATTACTACACCAATGAAATTCTTTACAACTCCCATAAATCTAAAAATTCATTAAAAATGTTAATTTTTTAAATACAGTGTTCTGTACATAAACTATCAACGTGAGAACAGAAGCACACAGAACGAAATTCAAAAAAAAACTACCTATGAGAAATAGCTCGCTTTAAGTGCACAAAGAATATACAGGCGAGTCGCGAACACTTAAATTTATCTGGACAAATTACTCGCTCAGGACCTCAAATAGGTATCATATTAAAGGAAAAAAAACTACCTATCCCAATTTTCCTGACTGTGAAACCTTCAATTAATGTACTAAAGTAACCTTTTACTTTGAGCAATAAACATACCAAAGGGACCACAAAGAGAAAAACGTATGTGAGCCGTGAAGGTTCATTTAAGTTGAAATAAACGGTTATGTTCGCCATTTTCGCTAGTAAAGTGTTTGTCTTTTACTCTTTAATTTTTTCTCATTAACTAACCTAAAGGTAGGAAAAGAAACAAGATGTCGAACAGGTACGGGTCTTTTATCCAATTTCGTAGGTGTGATGAAATTGAACGTTTCATCAGAAGACTAACTGGACCATGTGAAGTACGAGCTTTTTTTTCTTACGAAGTTTTATCAATTCTACATGAACACGACAAAAATTATCTTCAAATTACCTATTATAACTCGTAAAGATCTCTAATTTCGTATCAATTAGTAACTTTTTCAGATATCGAATTTAAGATTATTATCGGAAGTTTGGGTTGTTTAATAGAAATTTTATACCTATAACTAGACCTTATTTTGTCACTTCTTTTTTGGGTGCCTCTCTCCACCCCTTGTCACTGTATTTTAAGAAAAAAATTTAAGTAAATTATTTTTTGAAATTTTCTTTGGGCCAATGCGTGCCCTCACAAAAAGAAACCTTGCTTATAACAAAATGCATCTGAATATCTCCTCAATTGCTTACTACATGAGTACACTCAATTACTCATACATAGGCACAAGGTGACACAAAATTCAATACAAAAACAACGTGTAGTTTACTCCAGACACGATCGACAACGTTTTCAAACTCTGTAGTGGAAATTTAGAAACAAAAAATTTTATACATACTGTAGGTTCATATAGTATCAAAAAGCAATTTCAATGAAATATATAGGTACACAGAGAGCTAACTGAAATTCATGTAAAAAAAAAACCTGCTGGGGAATAAAACGCAGAGTTATGCCTGTCAAACAAAATTATTCGGGAACTGTGAATTACGCGCATATCCGCCTCCAGTAATCGGCATTACGAAAATTGTCCCTCTATATGTTGCGTCAACATAATGGGGAGTTATTTAGAAATGTGAAGCAGGCGGGACAAGGGTACCTCGCTTACCTATACAGACAATTGGTAAGATTTATGATAACCTGCACATTAGTTAGGGGTAATTTATTCAAGCCGGTGGTTGCGACAAACGGGCCAACCAAAAGAAGGGTAAAAAGGACACACCAGAATTCTAAAGCCTTTTCTGAAACTACACTCTTCAAAAAGTACAGCTCGAAATTTTAGTAATAAATACCGACGACGGTTACAGTTGCGCACGCTTAATGTTCGCACATACGTCAAGGTTTTAAAGGCGGCCTGAAAAAGTTTATAGTTTATTGTTTCTAGGAAGTATCTTTTAATATGGTTTTTCAACTATTTACGGCCAAGTTTTTCGCTTGCTTTTCCGATGAAACGAGTAGGCGTTATGATTTATCACCTTAGTTATAAGTGCAAGCAAAAGGTTTATTTTGTCTAAATATTTACTCTTGACGAATTTACTATCGTCGCTCTGCGCGCGTTTATGCGCCGGTGTTCATCTTTTTTTCGCTCGTTTTCGCGTATTTCTCGCTTTCTTCCGCTTGTCGTCGCGTATTGCTGTGAGCTCCACTTAAGCGAGAGATTTTCTCATGCGACGTAGCGCGAAGTCGCGTTTGTAGACTAATTATCGCCGCCTTTTACGATCAACTGAATTATGTAAGATTAATAAATGACGAAAATGATACACGTAAGTAACAACAAAACGACGGCACAAAAAGTCATAGCATTGCATATCTGGCGATAAATTAATTAGTAACTTTATTTACAGAGGATTTGTAATTACTATGTACAGTAATTCTGATTAACAATGATTGCTCCAGATTATTGGACGCAAATACTAACTACTCGTAGATGAAAATCAAGGACCGAAATGTCCAGCATGTGAGCTAACATCAGCTGATTGTCGATATGGTTTTAATTACCTTTTTACATTACTTATCAAATTATGGGGAAAAATCATCAAACAATTGAAAAACAATCCAGCGGTTTGCGGTTTGTTTCCCTATCAACTATTTTTTCAAATTAAAAAAAAAGAAAAGTTAATTTATAACAGTGAAGTTTAATCAACAAGATTAACGTTTATTCACATCGCTAAACTGGTATTTCCAATGTCTTTCATTTCAAAGCTTTACCAAGTTGGCATATTGTTTTTAGCTTTTTTATCATTTTTCATCCAATTGATTTGAAAATTCGCAATTTTGTCACAACTGACGTTAGAGTTCTCAATGTCGTGACATGTAGAGCACATTATCAAAAACCTTTTTTAAAAAAAGGTAAAATCCGAAAATATTTTCGTTTGACCGATCATTGAAATTCTACAAACTTCATGAAAAACGATAAAGTAACAGCGACAATCGTACTTTTCCGGTGATAATAAAAAAGCGCAAACATTCTTCATAAAAAAACTTCCAGAAGCGAAATTATTTCCAAGTGAGCTTGTTCAGTCAAAGCAACTTTCAAATAAGTAATTCCAGTTTTGGTGAAGAACGATGGCAAATTACTACTCCTTCCTGGCCTACTTTCATTCAACGCAAAGCAAACAATAAGAAAATTTGAAATTTTGCCAATTTTTAAAATGGATTTGCATTTCTCTATTTTTGAGCACCTATATTTTTAAAAATCTGCCATATTATGAATTATTGCTTTTATTCGCGTAGATAAGCTCTGCGCCTAGTACTTATTTGTTGTAATCAAGTTCACTGTTGAGTAAATAATGAAAGAATTTAAGGAGTTTTCGTATACATATTTTCTATTACTGCAAAATTATGAATAGTTATCAAACGGAGGGTAGAAGTTTCAAAATATGAGACACATCGTATAATATTTGCTATAATAAGTTGAAAAAAGGTCAAAAAAAAAAGAGAAACAAGTATAATATATGTGTAGTAGGTAGAAGTACTAAGTAGTAGGTACATGTACCGCGTCGTACATTTACCTATACAAACAAAAATGTTTTATCTACTTATAGGAAAAAGTTGTAGTAAATGTCGATTAAGGAAACACTGGTGAAGAAAACGAGAACGAAACAGGAAGATAAAAAACGACACAAAACGAAAGGAAAGCAGCCAGGTTGTAAGGGTAAAAGAAATTAAGATAACGAAGGTTAGTGGCGAGGAAAAATTGAAGAAGGTGGATTTAGTTGTAATAACAACAGTTCGCAAAACTGCAAACTTCCTTCAATAAACGGCTTATATCTTTTCTTATCGTTAGCTTCTGTTTCATCCAAATAAGAAAAACTGTTACGAAAGATCGTATTTTTTTCATTCTTCCAACAACGACGAACGCTTTACAAATTTTATGAGAAAATTTATGTATGAAAAGTGACGAAATGCTTAAATTTCTTGCGTTATTTTTGTTTTTCAAAAGATACACATTTATAATTATTCGTAGTCGATGGTAGAAACAACATGTAAATTCGGTTAATGAATTAACGTTTCAAATTAAACGATAAAAATTTCCTCAAAATCAAAAATATCCTCATTTATGGTTAAAAGTCAGCACTTTTTTATAATTTGTTTTTTTGCAATCTTGCGGGAAAAAATTATACTTTTCGTGATTACGAAACGAGTTAACGAAGAACGCGGAAATACGAAAAAAAAATGCAAAAAAAAAAAGTACTTTAGCAAATTTACCAGAAGATCCTCAATAGGTACATTTTAAATTGAACTCGAATTCGTAACATCGATACAAAGAACGCATTAATGAAAACGCAAGCTCGTAGAAACAGATACTTTTCGAATCGAGTAAAAACCCGCAAAAAGTCGTAAAACCGATTACCGTACTTTTTCTCTTCCTCTTTAACATTAAGTGTAGGTCTTCAAAAGAACGTGCGAAAATAAATGATGCGAAATAAATTATAATTAGGTAGGCGAAGATACAGTATGTTATTTTGCATTTATTATTTACAAATACTTGGGGGGACTATGAGTATAGCGGGTTGCATAACCAATTTTCGCAGAAAAAAGCACTAAAATTCCTGTAACTGCTCGAGAAAACTGTAATAGCTGATTATCGCTCTTTTGGACAAACAAATGTATATTTTAGCATATCTTACCAAAAAATTGTCCCATTTCATCAACAACAGAAGTTGTAGGATCTTGGAAAACTCAAAATAGGTCTTGTAACTTCAACTTTTCGATATAATATTCTTAAACGTATACTTATTCGCGCAATAGAGCGATAATCAGCATTTATAACGTTTCCAAGCAGTAACAGGGATTTTAATGTTTTTTCCTGCAAAAATTTGTTATGCAACCTACTATACTCGTAGTCTCGTCTTGAACATTTCTCCACGAAATGAAAATGCTATCACATGCTCAAGTAGGTAATTCATGTTTCAAGATACTAACACGCGAACGGGCTCAATTTAGTGAGCTATTGCAAAAAAATTGAAATACAAAAAATCAATAAAATCCAACAAAGAGTTTTTACTAGTGAAAAAAAAAACGTGAGAAATTTCGACTCAAGAAAGAATAATTATAAACAGAAAAGGATAGTCAACCACTATAAAAAGTACTTCCTTTCTACAACTTGAAATACCTCAGCAAGTAACCATAAAAAACTTTTATTCAAACGATAATTACGAGGAAAACTTGGAAAAAAATTAAATGTTATTATTTATTCAGTAATTTCCAACGATTACTGCACCTTTTACTTACATCAAATATTAATTTTTTAATTGCGGGAAAAAATAAACGATTCATTTTGAAATGAAATAAAAATACATGAAAAAATCTGACAATCAAGTTCAACTTGTTCATTAGATTTTGCATTGCAATATCCAACACGTTTCAAATATTTTTCGAAAGTTGAAAATTATTTTAGATGACGCATAAACAACGACATTAAGCACAATCATTCAGGTTACCTAAATGGCACCCGAATAACTACATTTAAATTTATCTCGTCCTGAAGCATAAAAAAAATCATCTAATGCCATCAACTTTTTACCTCTTGTGCATATTAAGCGAACAATAAAATAGAGCCAATTTAACTTGAAAGTTGCCAGAGTGCCAGAAGCAAAGACATTTAATAATAAAAGAACAAAATAAAAAATACTAGAAAAAAGTTATAATGTATGGAAAAGTGAAGATATAACCGCTTTGAAATAATGAAAACTTTCAACCTTTCCTCGTTCGATCGTAATAAGTTGAATAGAAATACCGCGTTTAACATTGATACACAAAAGTTCGCATCAAGGTAGGATTAAGTACACCTACTAATACTTGTATTTTTGTTTTAGAAAATCAAAATCGTAATCGCGTTTGTTTATTATATCTTCAGGAAATACTTTCTATTGCCTTTCAAGAAGTGTTTCTTATATGTATACATAGTTATCTTCCTGGCGGTAAAAGTTATAAATTATCTATTATATCACTACTCTGTATAATTTTAAACGCGGATCATTAGGAGAACCCATAATAAAAATCAAAGTAACGTGTAAGTCATCAAAATTTTATAACTTGAAAGAAATATAAATATTAGGAAAATATTTCACTGAACGTAGCACTTGCACGGGAATTTCCCTATCTCTTCCTTTCTCTCTAAAAAAAAACCAAAAGTTTACCCCACTTGATATTAAACAAGAAAAAAAAATGAAAAGAACACTGGAAAAATTTACAAATTCAGAGGATATAAACCGTGAAATGAAATATGAAAATAGATATCTTCAAAATACATTCATCCTTTCCCCTGATGATTTGAAGAAAATCCCCTTTATATATCAGGTTTGTATCCGAGAGTTTTCAGTTTAACAAAGATGATCGATCGCAAGGTTGCTATTCTATTCCCACTTTTCTCGGTCCTACTTTTTTTTTGTATTTACGGTAGATACCTAGAAAATATGTACAAAAAATTAATGGTCAGATGTGTCTATAAGTGCGAAATAGCATAACAATGGCATCATATCCCGAGTGATTTCATTTTTACATACTGAAACGTGAACGGCATCAAAAATCACCTTTACATGATACGCTATTGGTCAAATTTATCAAAAAAAATGTATTTTTGATGCGGCATAATCTGAATAAAAAATAAGTAGATACACACTGACTTTTATAACTCCCAAGTCAGTTCCCAACTTCGTACCGATGGTATTTTTTTTTTCATGCAGTGTGCTTGATATTGAGGAAAGATGTTCGATTGTTCAGTTTCACACAAGGTGATTTATCACAACGACATTGAGAAAAACACGAATTTTTCCCCACTCCCTTGAAAAAAGCTCACATCGAACAAAACTTCAACATCATAAAAAACCATTTATCTTTCATGAATTAAATTTCTTCGCAAGGAAAAAATTTTCTTTCAGTAGGTTCTTGGCATAAACGCAATACGCCAATGTATTCTTGGATAATGCCGCCAAGCGAAATTTCTTTCTTTAAATTACTCATTAAATAAGTATTAAGGTTTTCTTAACGAGCCGTTTCATTCTTCACAAGACGTCGTTCGCTTTATCAGCGCTTGTAAATTATCGTACAAAATGGTTATGTCTGGAAAATTAATTTCTTCGTTCAATTCAAAACGAATATAATCATAATAATAAATACCAAAATACTTGAATTGTATATTTAAAAAAACGAAAGTGGCATAGAATGTAATCTACAGTATTTTGAGACATCTTACAAACAAGAACAAAAATTTTCTTATTTTTTCACGTTTTTGATTCTATCTAAAAGACCAACCACAAAATGACTACGAAGAAAATTGTTGACAGGTTAAGGAGATAAATGTAACCATAGCATTTACGAAGTTATAAAATCAGTATTTTACACATGCATCGTTGCACAATTTACCCAACAACTTCCACACCACTTCCTGCATCTGTTAATTTACCACATTATTTTTAACTTGACGCAAGTTATGTCGTTTCTAAATATTGTCAACGAATTTATCTTACATGGTGCGGTACTTTTCGATACCCCTCGTGCCCACCGTTTTAATTACGTTGCACGTATGAATACAATTTTTTTTTGCTATGACCGTCTGCGACTATACTTCAAAATATTTATTTTATTTCTGCACCGACTGTTTTGTTTTGTATTTTCGTGGTCGAGATGAGCAGTTTTTCTCAACTGTAAAAAAATTTTTTGCATGCTGGTTTATGCATTTGTTTTACGCTTAGATAATTGGAAATCTCAAATATAACACTAATGTCACACCATTTTTAAAATAATTTTGTACAACAATTTCTTAACGTAAATTCCTATTCAACAAATAATAAAATTTGTAAAAAAGAAGCAGGTAACAAGGTACTTCGGTCGTCTGGAATGTTCCGAAAATTCAGTTTTCTTACCTACTACTGAAGCTGGGAGATCAATGATGTTATGGCATAAAATAAGCATGCTGATTAAATGTATGGTACAGTACATATACCAAGTACAGTAGCTGTACAGAAAATATATTAATTTGCTGCATGAAAAATTCATTAATTTTTTTTGTATAAACCTTGAATACGCCTGTAGATAACTAGGTATACTTTCCCTACAAAAAAAGCGATTTGAAACAAAAATAGGTTCTTTATTTTCGATTATAATTTTGATTTTTAAATTAACTGGTTATTCACTGATGAAAAATTCGTAGCACGAAAGAATATAGTATTATAAATTCAGTTCATGTACTTTAAAGCTATGAAATCAATTTCCAAGTGATACCTAAAGAAAATTCAAAATGCACTGGCTTTTTATCGCGCGGCAAAACTTACTAGAAAATAGTTTATCGAAACTATTAATGTTAAATAGGTATTTTATTTTTCAAAGCGAACACTACAGAAAAATCTTCTTAGTTAAGAATGAGAGGTGTCACCTCTGATGGGCTGATGGGGTTTCTAATAGTGTTTCTGGCTAATTTATGAAAATTATGATGACGTAATTAAAACACGAGCAAGTAGGTAAAAATTAAAGAAAATTTAAAAAAGAATGGAAAAGTAATAGTAAATGAACCAGAGGTACACGTATTTATTATGCATGTACAATTGCACAGGGGTGCATTCACAAATGTTTAATCAAAAGTAACAAAATTTGTAATTAAAAACAGCGAAAAGATATATTTTAAGCAACCAATAATATATATCGTAAAAACTTTTGATAATACTGCTTTTAATTTGCCAAAAAAACAAATGGTACAACTTAAAATTCGTCAAAACCTGTAAGGCTTGTCAACTGGAAATTAATGAAAAACTTTCCACAACGAGGCTTCAATAATTTTAAACACTCTTCAACTGCGCCAATTATTCTGTCTTTTTTTGACCACTTCCTTATGATTATTTTTTTAATAACAAAAATAATTCTCCAACTTAAACTTCAGTTTCCAACCGATGAGAAGTTTTTAATACAAAAATTTTCCTCGGTTATTTTGAAGATTTGAAAGTTAGTGAAAAAGGCAAAACTGCTCTTAGAATGATGATAATTTGTGTCAAAAAGTAAAAACTTAATGAATAACAAAAGTTGAGACTGCTTAAACGTAAAAGTCAAGACTTTTTAAATATAAAAAGTAAATAAAATTAAAACTCCTGTCAAAACATTTTTCACAATTTTACAGCGTTCCCTTTCCGCCGCATCCATTTATATCATCGAAATACGGACAAAAGTGCAAAACTTTTTTCATTCTCTGTACATAATCTAATAAAAAACCTTCAGTTTCTATTCTTTTTCTTTCGCATGTGAGGTTTTTTTCTGTTACGGTTTTCGATGCTTTTTTCCCATACATATTGTTTCTTTTTCATTTCTTTCTTGAAGAGTCAAGTTCTTAATCCTCATCCATTCCATCAAGACTTTTTCTTAAAAAGTAATTCATCCAAATGTGCAAAGTGCTCGATTATTTTTGATATCACCGTAGCAAAATGACAAAAATTCGACGAGCTTTTTATTAAACTCGGTTAATGTTTTTTTTTACTTGAATTTTTGTTACATATGGATGACGGTACAGTATAATGTGTTTCAAATATATAAGAGTAGGTAATAAGTATTACTCAAACTATCCATGAAATGCTTGTCGAAAATAAGCGTTGATATATGGTATTATAAATTTATTTAAAATGTATTATGAAAGTGAAAAGCGAAAACTTAACGAAATAATTGATCAAAAACTTTCTAGTTGACATTTACTAAAAATTTTTACGACAGTTTCAAATAAACAAACAACATTGATATTTATTTTATTCGAGATTACATATAGATATTTTATACCCCTACCCCTTATTTTTGAAGGATAAGCACAGCACAAGGTATTTCTACGAAGAAGTAATTTCTCGTTTGAAGGAAAAAATCAACGATAACAGGTTCTTTGATATTTAATTCTTCAAAGAATGCACTATTTCAAAAAATTTAAATTAAAGACCTTAATTAAATACTTATCAACTAATTTTTTGACAGCATTAGCGTAACATGGAGTTTTCCACATGACTTGAATGCAGATATGAAAACTTGCCAAGAAGCTCATCGCGTTTTGCCTTTTAATAAAATCAAAGGGCATATTCAACGGAGGAAAATATAACACAACGTAAATGTAACTTAAGGGCATGAAACACTACGTGAAAATTAATTACTCAATTTCAATCTTAGTCTTCTGTAATATTCCTGATTACACCAACAAAAATTCAAGAGACCGCATTTTGAAAATGTGTCCTCGTGACATACGAAACTATCTGGAAGCGATTCGTGATGTATTCATGGTAAAATGACTCAGTTTGAATACTTATTTGGATTCAGCAAAAAATATTTCACTTCTAAATATTCTTTCCAACACACCGTCGTCATATGTTTCAGCTTACACGATCAAATACACTAGGTATAAATAATAAATAAAAATTTTAATCGTCACGAAAAACTGCTAGTGCTCCGAGTTGAAAGAAATTTTGCATAATTAATAGGTGCTGTTATTTATAAATCATTTGCAATATGTTTTTGAACAGGCGGGATTTATAAAAAAAAATAATGATTATTAAAATCTTACTTGGATAAAAGACCTTCTTTCTTACTTCTCTCACTTATTGATTATAATATTATTTATTTTTTTTACAAAAGATATAAACTCAGGAAAGTTGTATTTTAAGTAATTTTTCTTTATAATGGTACACGGTGTTCTGCAACCAGTGCACCGCCTTCAAACTCATGACGCAGATACCCAAACTATATAAGTGTATGCATGTTTACCGACCATAAATTTTGGAGGGGTAGTATCTTAACAGGTTGGGAAAGTGGTGAAAAAGTAGGGAATTTTGTCAAAATGTAATACAAGAATGGAAAAATCCCATAATATGAAAAATTTTTAATCAAATTACACAAAAATTATTAATTTTTTTAATAATTGGCAGCGCTGTCTAACTTTGTGATGTCATACATATTTTTTTTGAATAAATATAGAACAAGTTTGTTGAGTTATAATTTTAATTTGATTTTTTGTTTCCTTTTTTTTTAAATAAACATTTTCTTCTAATCTGAAATTTGACCTCGCTGATAGGTGAGTGGAGGAGGGGTGGTGTAGTTAAGAGGTTTTTGATAATTTGGTATTAAGATTGAACATTACTTTGCTCCTTCAAAAGTTAGGGCTGGCAAACATGCATCACTGGTATATGGGTTTGAAGGCAGTGCACTGGTTGCGGAAAACCCTGTATACAGCAGAACCTTGTGTTTTTTGTTTATTTTCTTTAAAGAATGAATGGTGAAGTAATCTCGCTGTTGTTAAAAGCAATATATTCAATTGTAGTCTATGCATGGTTAAGGAATCATTGGCAATGACATTTTAAATTCTTGGTGTAAAAATATAATTAGCATGACTTTTTTTTACAAATTTATTGAATCAATAATAATTATTCATCTTTTACCTTCGAAAAAGCAACTTTTCTGACAGTTGTCAATTAAATGTCAGCTATAAGAAACGCATCATAATTACGTACATATCATAAAATACGAAGAAATAGTTACCTAGTTCATCCAGTAGCCATAGCTACTAGCTATCGCGAGGCACGTTTACCGAATTAATTTCCTCGCGAGATGCCACATATCATGAATTATTGCTTCTAAATAAAACATTACAAATACCATTTTTAGGTGAATGAAAAATGAATAAAGTCAACTTACACGGTGTGATATTAAATTATGACCATTCCATTCTGCTAACATGTTTCGTACGAAGCGTGCACCTACCTATCTACCAACTAATGTACTAACACACTAGTTAAATGAACAATTGATTATTGTTATTTACAAATAGACGGGTAATAAATTTGGTTCGATGATTTTTACAAATAACGCTCAATATTTTAACTTAAAATAGGACACGATGAAGGAAAATTGATATACAACTATAAGCAGGTGAATGTTATATTCGAACATGAAAAAATGTCGGAACATCGAATTACGTATGAAGATATCATGTTAAATAGTAATTAAAATACCTCTTAAAAATAAAGAACTGAAAGAATGTTTCATTCGTGTATACATTATTCCTTAACGGTTATGCAACGGAGAGGAAAAAAATCAAAATTATGAAAAATTGATCTCAAGCTATATTAAATTTCTTAAATACGCGTTTCGATAATTCATTCGGAAAAATGAAAAAAAAACTTACGACTAGACTTCACACGAAGAATTCGTAAGCTGTGCAACTGTACACATTCAAAATTCATAAACGTTCGCTATAAAGGAACACTTTAACGTCGGCGACTGCGAGGAAGTATGGAATAATTTCGCCGCACGTCGCCCATCTAATTAAGCTTACTGCCTCTGAAGAACATTTAACGATGCGCCATTAAGATAAGTGCAACTTTACAATTTAACCTCGCGATAACTCCGCAATTATGACGTAGCAAATTTACATCTAAGCAATACCGGGTTGAATAACATTAAGGTAATCTTAGTTGAATTTTAATCACCTGTTCTCATAGGACGACATTAGAAGAGCTTTTTTTTCCGAACGAGATTACACCTCGCAAAAATGCATTTGGCAAGTCTAGTCGCGCGGTCATATTTCAACATACTTAATTTGTTTTACGCATAATTTTATAAACACCCGGTATAACATTTTATCCGTATATTCGAACCCGTTTATGCGAGCTTTCGTTTATACAAAAGGGAATTTCTAAAACCATACGAAGTGAAGCTGCAAATACGTAAAGAAGATATGAAAGTAGAATGCATTGGGAATTATAGTGGAACGCACGGCAATAATAACACGTATACTGACAATTCGCCGACCTGAAGCGATGTACGTGCTTCGTATACTGAATTGTTTTCCACACTGAAATACGCGCGGCTAAAAGTGGAAATTGTGGTGGAAACATTAAAAAGGAACATTCCTTCTATAAAATAAGACGCTTCGAAACGCGCCCGCCTGCGAAAAAAAATATATACGTATAAAGATTTCACCCCAAAATATAGGACAATATTTAAATAAGGATTACGCCATTTGCGCCCTTACGGTTTTTATACTTTGAATGTAAACCATAGCTGCGAAGTATAAGTTATATTTTTTACCGTTGCATGACTACTGATCAGCATATAGATTTTCCCCTATTGAAAAAGAAAATTTCGCAAAAACTAATGAGAAAAAAACAATAGCACGTAGACACGTATTTTTTTCTCATATAAAAATGGATATTTGTTCAGCTCCATCGAGTATCGTTTTTCAATAGGTACATACGAAATTATAGATACGTACAAACCTAAATCATAAACATACTTAGATACCAGCAAGATGAAACGCAATTTCTACTGCCCTAACAAAAGTAAATACAAGAATTATAGCCGAACAATTGTTTTTGTTAAAAATCTATGCCCCGAAAAGATACTAGTACATTTCTGACGAAAAATATTCGTATATCTTGTACAGCAAAATCTTTCTTTTTTAAAATTGCGATTTTATAAAAATTCCATAAATATTTTCGAAGCATCGAAAAGACCAAGGGTTTCACGAAATTCGCACAAACGCAACATTTAATAGGTGCACTAAAAAAAATCCTAAAATTAAGCAATAGTACACTTGTAGTTTTGACGCAATTTGTCGTACCCAATATTTTTTAAAACAATTTTCTCACTTGAATAAAAACTACTATACAGATGATTATTTTGTGCAACAAGCATGCATACTCCATTCTTACAATTATTTAAAGAATTAATTAAAAATTCGAAAACAAAAAAGAAACACCGCAATGCTTAACATTTCATAGCTAATTCCGCGTCACTTGACCAACTAATATAACGTTAAATTTGCTTCGGGGAAAAATTACACGTGTGCCTGTTTTTGCAAAACTGTTTCGCTCAATTTGGAGTAATTTTACTCTTTCGTAATTTTCCACCCATTTGATCTCGACAAAGCCCCGTTAATGACGCGTAAAATATCTGTATCAATATTCCAGCCAAAATAGATTCTCTTGATGTTTCATTTCATATCGGATTTCACAATTGTAATTTTCACCCCAAGACAAATTAAACACGCTGCAAATGATTCATTATTTAAAATCAATATACTGAAGCAGTACATCATCAAGACAAATAAGACCATGGCTTTTTTGTGGGAGCACGCAGTACCTCCAAATGAAATTTCAAAAAATTATTTACTTTGATTTTTTCCTCAAAACACAGTGGCGAGGGGGTGCAAAAATTACGGACTTACAACTTTTGAGAATTAGCGTGCTCCCAAAAAAGAAGTGACAAAAAAATGCCTGAATATGATCATTCAAAATGACGAATATACTAATGATAAGAGAAATGTACAGTGCCAGTATCAAAATTTTTTGGAGGTAATAGCCAGTAGCAATGATATGTATGTATTTCTATTAAAAATAGAAAAATATGAAAAAAAATGGAACAAAAAATTGTTTTAACATGGTAGGGATGAAAATCCTCATCATTTTTTGAAGACTTTTCACATAATACTCGTATAATTTGCTGTAAACCCATTTAGGATTATCATTCAAATAGAAATATCTTAAGAAAATGCTCGAACAAACACTTTATATTCGCTCGAGCACGAGAATTTTCTAATAAAAAAAGCTCGAGCAAATGCTGGAACAGACATTTTTTATATTCGCTCGAGCACAGATCCGAGTCCGAGTCGGGAGGTTTGGAATACCTAGTTTAAAAATAGTACTACGTTATTTCAAACCGACACTCAATTACGGACTGGTATATGAAACTCAAAATACTCGTAGAGTTTTATTTGAATATTCAGATTCCTATCATAGGTACCAGTGATCATAATGATCGCAAATCAACTTGCGGATATGTTTTCAAATTATTTGGAAACGTCATTTCATGGCAATTCGAGAAACAGGAGGCAGTGGCTTTGTCCAGCACCGAGGTCGAATACATCGCTACTTGTGAGTTCATGTGGCTAGGAAAATTGATTCAAGATTTGAAAATTAAAGTCGATGATTGCACTTTACTTTTTACCGACAGCTAAAGCGCAGTCCGGTCGGCAAAAAGATATTCAAAGCGCATGAAACATATCGACATAAAGAATTGGAGAATTAAAACATTCGTTTATGCTTTATACCCTCCGAAGATAACGAAACTGATATGTTCACAAAAGTTTTATCAAAAAATATATTTGTTAAACATAGAGATAACATGGAAATAATTTGACTTACTTTATATTGTGTTTTTTTAAGTTTTCGATCAATTAATTTAGGGGCCGTATTGGTATTTCGTTGAATTAATAGGTAGATGGTTTTTTGTGGGATTTGAGAGGTCGTTTATTCTTGGTAAAAGTTTTTCTGCGCATGTTGTTTTATGCTTTTTTGTGATCTTGTTGAGAATATTTTGATTGAAGAGATTGCAACATTAAGGCGAATTTAAATTTAAACAATATATCTTCCTTTTGAAAGCAAAAATGATGATTTATAAATTATGGATTTAGCATTGTCAACTTTTTTCATCTTGAAAAATCTGTTATCTATTCATCAAATTCTGATGTAAGAAAACTTGTCTTGTAAGAGTAGAAAAAAGGAAAATGTCAGAAATCTGTCACGTGGGGGCAAGATAAGTTGTACATTTTCCTGGAGTTTATGCATTGTTCAATTGCCAAAATTTTCCACTGGTTGAGAAGAAACTTATTATCATATTAAGTTGATTTTTACATCTAATTTTACGCTTGCCTACTATTTTGTGTACGTAAACGTTGTTTATTGTTGAAAATATGTATTTAAAAAGCTTAGCACAAATTTGGCATAAGTATAGATGGTTGCATAAACAATTCTCGCAGGAAAAAGCGTTAAAATCCCTTTAACTGCCCAGAAAAATCAAAATTGTGGATTATCGCTTTATCCGAGAAATAAGTGTATGTTTTTGGATATCATATCAAAAAATTGTCCCATTTGATAATGAACTGAAGTTGTAGGATCTTAGAAGTCTCAAAATAAGATCCTGTAGCTTCAATTTTTCATAAAATTGAGCAATTTTTTGATGTAATATTATCAAACGTGCACTTATTTGCCCGTTGAAGCGATAATCAGCAATTAAAATTTTCTCGAGCAGTTACAGGGCTTTTAGTGCGTTTTCCTATAAAAATTGGTTATGCAACCCACTATACTCGTAGTCCCGTCTTGAACAGAGTAACGTTCACCTACCATACGTATAATTGAGCTAAATCACAAACATGAAAATTATGCTTCAAAAAATGAAGAAAATAATGTCTACGCGTGAAAAAAAAATTGGAAAATAATCATTGCTCCCCTAAAATTTAAAACACAATCGTAAAGAATTTCCAAAAGTAATTGACCGCATTACCGAAAGTAAACTAATTTACTCGAGATTATGTCATTATTTGAAGGAAAGCTTTTGGCGCCTCGGAGTAAATCTTCACTCTTTTCCCAACCTCGCTTGTTCGACACCGATGAGAAGGCTTACTTGCTAAATTGCGCTCTCTCATTACAGATAACTCGCTGTATATAAATGACAGATTTACCAAAACTTCTTTCAAACCTTACTTTGAAAGTCATGTTCTCTGTCGGCACGGCGTCGACTTCACCGTACCCTTTTCTCCAATATACTAAAACGTCATTTAAAAACTCGATTCTTTTTCCAAAGTCTTGACGTTTTTTTCTTTCTTTTTATCCTTTTTGCTTAGCTCTTGTCATTACAAATTTATTTCTAACCCTATGCTCTTTTTTTTCGTTAGTACGTATCAACGGATTTCCTCTCATACATATACTCTAGCATAAAATTCAATGTATTTAATTTCTATCACACGCGGTGTTCCATATACGTAGACTTGTTAGTAAACGAATTTATAACGATGACAATTTTCGCAATATTTAAAAATCTGACAGTGGAATAAAACGTCAGGTGTCTAAAATTTTTACATATTCAAATTGAGAATCGTAGATAACTATCATCACTTAGACGACTGAGATAGAAAATGGAAGCTGAAGTTTCGCATACATTACTGACACTAAACAAGCGTCAATTAGACAAGCTATGCATCACGCCATTATGCAGATTATTTAACAGACCGAAAGTTGATCAATAATTATGTTAAGAAAAAACATTGCAAGGGTTTGTTTATGAAATATTCAAGCACATTTACAATTCCCACAAATGTCCATTTACGTCACTCGACGCTTCACATCGAAAAACCAACATTGAAAATAGTTTATCTTCGAAAAGTTACCCATCTCACTTCGCGAACTAATGATGATTGATAGAAACGAATTCGAAGTTAATGAGGCGAAGAAATGGTTGTATATGCGGAAATTAGCAGTTCTCCATGAACTGCAATCTTCGTTCAAACCAACTTTTTTTCAAGTTTTACATTAATGCTAAATATAACACTTATTTTATACACCTAAAATATTCCTTTCAATTTTCATGCGCGACTTTTGATTAGGTTTTGTTTTCCTCTATTAACGTTTCGTTTTTATAAAGGTCAATCAACCAATAAAATAGAATCCGATATTAAAAAATGAATATAAAATGGTTTGTTATTCAAATATTCCCCATTCCAAATAAAATATCGTGAGTAATTTTGAAGAGTCGTTTCAAAAAAAAAAAAAAAAAAACGAAAAATCCGAAAAAATTACAATATCTTGTTATTGTTTTTCTTCATTTGTTTACTTTGAAAATGTTGTCGAAAATTAATATTTAATGTGACGGCAACCGCCTATGAAATTTTTTGACCAACTTTTTCAAAAAGTTGGTTGACGTCTGTGTCAACAAAGTTTCAAAGTAATTAATTGCTTCGGCTTTTTTTGTTAATGTTTCTAAGAAAATTTTTTTGCAATTCTCTATCCTGTTAAATGTACTTGGTTGAAAAATACCATCTTGCTTTTGAATAATTTTACATATTTTTATATTCTTTCGCCTTAATTTCTCGCTTACTTCAACTTGTGTGGACAAAAAAATGAAATTCTTCATTATCTTGTATTTTTCAAATATTAAAATTGAACATTATGATGCGGTTTTTCAGAGAATGTCAAAAAAAAAGTTCGATTTCTCACAATCATATAGAGCATGTTTAAAAACAAAATGTGAGCCGTTTTCAAGTGATTAGCGGGCCAAACAAGTCTTTGAGGTAGTCACATCTCACGTTTGGTCATCACACATTTGAAGTGTCATGTTTTCAAACGATCCATGTTTCCATAACGTCATGTCACGTTGTCACGTTTTAATGCGAGTCATGTCTCACGTATTCGAAGCGTCATTCAACTTATTTATGTCAAGGCTATGTCATATGTGTCACGTTTTCTTCACATCATGTGGCATCATGTCACGTTTTTCACATCACGTTTTGGTTACTTTTACGCGAAGTTACGTTTACACCTCACGTCACGCTTTACTGTCATGTTTTTAAATCACATTTAATTCCCCGACATGTGTGGAGTCACGTCATGTTTTTTTCACATCACTTTCACACGTCACATTTGTCGTCATGTTTTCATGCGTCGTGTTTTAATTAATGCCACGTCAACCGTTATTCAAACAGTGGGCAATAAAATACAAAAACCCAAAACCGTAAACAACGGGTTGTGAAATTTATGAAACATTACGACAGAAAAAATTCTTCATTTACTTAACGCAAAATCAAACACTGTTAAAATCCGTAGCAACCTAAATTTTATCATTAATTCCCATCCACCAGAAGTTAAAATTGTTTGTAGTCGGTACATATAAATCTAACCGATTCTGGGTAAAATGGACGCGGGAAATAAATTAAGGCACCCTCGAAGCTCGAAAGCTAGACGTTCATCACAAACAGACCATTGGAGTTTATAAGTCGTGCTAAGGGTTATAACTTCTCCTTGTCGCACGAAACACATACAGCACACAGAATCCTATAAATTTTCAAACGTACGTTAATGTTAAGATCCTTTTACACGTTATTGTATAAATTCAGGTTTATTTACGCCGTCTTAACTTGCATCGGAAAATATTTTTCACAAAATATAAGGAAGCTAGCAAGTACATAGATAAGAGTATACTACACAATATACCACTAAGGAACTAAAGCAAAATTTGAAAACTATTGGCGAGGTAGCAGTTTATTTGAAAAGTTTCATGCGATTTTATACGAATTTGGAACGTTATATACCAAGTATAACTTCAAAAGGTCGGTAGAGTTCGCTCTGAGAAAATTAATATGACATATGGGTGCACTCACTGTCTAACTTAGCTATAACATCATCTATCTACAAAGTACCTTGAAAATCTGAAGAAAAAATTGTGTGATATGACAGTCTATAGGCCTATTTGTTAATAAAACAATTACATTTAGCCCTGAATATTATTTTGATACACTTATAACATACAATATGCACTACGTTAACCACGCGTACAATAAAATTTACTAAAACGAATTATTGTGGGAAACCGTTATGTTTATTTACTTAATATTTTGACAAGTAAATATTTACTCGACAAAAACGTTATTTGAAATGTTGGACTGTTTAGCAATGTTTTTTACTGTGTTATTTTGTCATGTCTAAGGTTGTCGTTAGCTCGTTACGTCTCATCCACCGATCAACTTTTGTCATCAGACATCTCATATAATATGAGGGTATTGGATATACATATGCATGAAGGTGCTAGGTTTTGGGTGTGTCCTGTGCACTATGAGCATTTCATATAAGAATGTATTTGTAAAATTCTTCGGTCTTATTGTATTTAAGGAGAATGCGCTTCCAAGTCCAATTTACCCAGAGAATGATTCTTCTTTTAACTTATAAATGTATAATTTGATCTAGACAACGATAAACTATTTTTACTATACATAACTTTTTTTCAACTGATTAAATGCCCAAGTCAAACCAAAGTTAAATATTCAGGACATTTTGTAAAAACTAAAATAAACCATTATGTGAGTTTTCTAAAAATTGTTTCCAGTTCTCAAATTCTTACTAGGTAAAACGTTTCTACATATGTGAACGAAGCGATTGTTTTGGAGTTGGCGTTGAAAAAAAATTACACTGTACAATGCGTTCAATATTATCACATACATTGTCAGTTTCAATCCAATGTATAAATAAAAGTGCCCTAAATGTGTGTGATGGTTCCGAAAGCACGCGCACTTGCGTAAATATCCTTCAATTCCCATACTTATGTCAAATTTTATAGCAGCAGTATCATTTGTTGTTAGTTTTATACTTATGGAGCCAAATTGACTGCAATTAAGCTATATTGGAAAAACTGTGAAAATAAACGCTTTCTATTGCGTTGCCAATTTAATGATATGGGATTTCTTATTGTACGATTTTCGAGACTCCATTAAATTCTTTCTTTTTTGAGAACTTGTACACTTTTGTTAATTCAGCTAAACTTCCATTCAAGTTAACAGGAAAACTATTTAATATTTAATAACTAAAACTTTCACCGTCAAACTATGAATTTTCGTGGAAATTTCTTTTAAATCAAGCTCGAGACTTTAATAAAAATAATTAAACCTGCAGTATCTTTAATAAGAAGAAATTAATCCAATTGTTATCAACTTTACTTGTTTGAAATTGAAAAAAAAAATTCAGAAAATTCAAATGATCATTCAAGTCAAAACAAATTTTCCTGAATAATCGATATTAATTATTAAAATTCTCTATTCAGTTATCCTATTATTCCATTTCTTCTTACCTCAAGAAATTGGGATTATATTTTCACTTCTTATATATGTATAGTATATTAGAAAACCGATTACGAAATTATAAATTAAATTAACAATTCAATAAAAGAAGGATGGTAATTGAAGGTACCGAAATTTATTTTATCATTGTTGAAAATTAAAAATACCCATCATCAAACTTTTTTATAACAATATCAGCGACAAAAAGTATAAAAAAATAAATTTTTCAAAAACATTACAAGCTTTTTAAAGGCACAACATTTTCATCTCTTACAGTTCATCAAGTCTTACATAATTACTGAACAATATCATCACATTTTCATAAATATAACTTTTTTACCCGTTGGCATTAATTAGCTTTAATATAAAAATATGAGAGGGAGCGGAACATTTACTTTTTTTGCAACCTGAAAAAAATGAAATAACTAATCACCTAAAATGTTGGATTTCAGCGTTAATTATTAACTAAAACGAATGATCCCCTCATACCCCACTTGAATATTTTGCCAAAACAGAACTTTTCGCTGTTAGTGTACAAACGCCTGAACTGAAAGTAAAAATAGCGGTATATCGCTACATTTGCAGGCAAGAATAAAAGTAATTAAGAACGTAACTTGAAGCAATATTATTCTTAAAAAACTTTTTTGCTACCCTAGTTCCACCTCATAGCCTTACCCTTCCCCCCGCCATTCTTTCATCTGCAGCCCATTCTTTCCACAACTTTTGTTTTATTTTCTTTTGCTTCAACTGGAACTCCCTTAGGAACACAAACAGAGCTTAGACTCTCTCTTCAACATAGTCGGAAGTGTCGTGTATTTGGAATTACTTTTAAATTACAATTTAACCACCGCTTGGTGTCAGACTTGTTTGCCTCCGGGTTGCTGCTTTTAACCAAACTTTTGTAGTTCGGCGATAATAGCTTTTAACTCTAACCCACCTCTTACCTCTTTCGCTGTTACCACTTTTACAATCACGTGTTAGTGCATTAAATTTGTATTCATTGTCCGAAGAAATATTCAAATATGAAATGATTTATGAAGTTTTTATTCCACTAAGCGGAGAACTTGAGATTTTTGATTAAATCTATTTTGAAATGCCAACTACTTTGCGCAAAACTAACTTGAAGTTTTGGATTTTGCTCAAATTAAAAATTTATGATGAGTAAAGTTCATACTGCTTCGTTCAGAGTTCGCTTAACTTCTCGCATAAAATCCAATGCTATAAAAATATCATGGAAGAAATAGTGATCGACTAATTTTATTGTCAATTAATATTTTCATCTCTATTCATCTCGCATACACTATTAAAATTTCTACTGAATTTTCATCGACCAAATACGACGACTCATGAAAAAACATATCGGTATAAAACCATAACAGTATAACACGTTGAATAATCATTTCATTCCACGTAGAAACGGCAATAAAAGCGCACCCAAAACAATCATTCGAGTTATTAATATGAGAACATTTAATCGATGTTTTGTTCATCGTCAAACGACCTTTGACGGCTTACTTTTGTACAACGATGACTCAATGAAATTGAAAAAAGCACAAAGCAACGGAGACAATCAATTAAGAATTGTGAACAAGAAAGAATATTGCATCTTCGTATTCGTAAACTAATGGAATGAGCTTAGTGGTACGTGATTTGATTGCGATGCGATCAGCGGTTGTTGTATTCGCAAAGAATATTAATCAGTTCCATTTGGCCAAGTCTAAAATACCACTGCTAGTTGTAGCATTATACGTAGTTGGAAACCCGTGCCCATGGCCTTTAGGCAATATCACTCCATTTCAGTTTAAGTATCTTTGAAATGGCGATGGAGAACAAAATTATTTTCAACCCTTGCCTTTTTTTTACTAGAAATTTAATTAAAATTCCGTTTACTGTTTAGAATACATACAAAAATATTGCTTGATTTCTATTTGATATCATATAGGCCCGAGCAGAAAAAGTACTAAATTTGTAAAACATTGAAAAAAAAAACTAACCAGACCTACATATTTGTTGCAATGCATACAGCCCTAATAATTAGTCAAATATATTACCTCAACTAATTTACTTATGTTTTAGTAATATTACGCATGAAATTGTATCTCTTCCTTCCAAGAACATTAACATTCAACAAGAATTAATAAAATTTCAAAGGCCGAACCGTTTGATAATGTGTTAAATTATGAGAAACATAACTTAAGAACAGATAATGTTTAAAATGCAATTTTCCAAGGTGAATCAAAATGGTTGGAAGTCAACTAAATCATCAAATTCAATTTGTATTAGCGTGAAAGATTTGAAAGATTAGTTTCTGATGCGTGAAGTGTTGACTTAACGCGCCATCGATTACTTGCATGTCGCTTTCTGCTGGTTTCCTCAACTATAATTTTTCTCAGCCCAGTGAAAAGGCGTAAATCATCCACGCGTCTTCTTTTCACCCTTGGCAATTCTAATTAAAAAGTTTTGTAATGAAGTACCAACGCGCGCCAGGTTGTAAACGAAACGCAAAACAACTCTTCTCCAGAATCGAGTATTAGAAAACTACAACACGCGCGGTTTTCCATCTGCATCGTCCTGTATAGTGGTTTCTTTCATATTATGTAAGTCTAGGTATACCATTCAATATGTTGACATTCATGTAACTTTATTTAACGACAAAGGCCCGAGGTTAAAAATGTGTGAATGTGGGAGAATTTCCTTTCCATTAGTCATAATTAGAATTTAATGGGGTATGCTGTAATATCAGCCATGAAATAGAAAATCCAATACGAACGATTGGATAAAATTTAGTGAATGGTGTTAGCTTTCAACTACTTTTCTGACAAAATAAACTAGGTAGGTATCAATAGAATTTTCAATATAATAAACATTTCAAATACTCCAAACACTGAATTTGAAATCTACAAAATTTATTTTTATAAACAGACGCCCAGTGACTATGGTCTTTAACGTCCACCATTAGATAACAACAATATTAACAATTAAGTACAGGAAAAAATAACAAAAGTAAATGGTAAATAGAAAAAGTTAAATAAAATGATAGATTGCAATTGCTTTTAGAAAATTAAATATTATTCTACATTTAAATTCATCGCCCTCATTGAACTTAAAATTTGTGCCTAACATCAGGGCCGTGCAAAGAAAATCCATGTCTGGGGAAAAATTAAACGGATCCCTCTTCCCTTGAAAGGGCCCGACATTTTTTCCAAAGATCAGTCATTTTTCTAAAAAGCCAATTATTTTTTACAAGGACTTGAAATGCACGCGGGCCCCTAAAAAAATCCGACTCCGAGGGAAAACCTCCCTTTTCCCCTTTCTGATTGGGCCTGCCTAACATCACCTTCTTTGGGACTTTGTACAGCTCGGATGAATCAATAATGTGCGATCAATTACAAATGAAAAACTTGGTCTATATAGAAAAATTTCTAACAACGATCCTTGGAACTAAAATTATACAAAAGTCTAATTGTTAGGAACTTTTCACCAATTATCATAGCAACAGCATCTTTGACAGGATTTTTCTTGCATATGATTCATGTATTCAGATACATATGAAACAATTATCTATGATTTTGAATACATACGTACTGTAAATAAAAACAATAGTTGGAGAGTTGACTATTCGTTGGCTTTGAATAAATTAAAATTATTTTTAATTAAAAGATTAATTATGAATTTATCTACTCCACGTGGACAACTCATTTTTTGCGTTCCACTATACTACCGCTCGATACAGGGTAAAATAGTTCCTAATTTTCATTCCCCAGCTATTTGTAATTTGCAAAAACAAAAATATTTTATTTGAAATTTTTGCGTCTTTCCTATACCTCTACCTTTCCTACTGCACGAAAAATATTACATTACTACGTTTGTGAAACGTAATATCCACCTTTTAATATTCATTTTACAAGACTGAATTACTTTGGATTTTCATTTAAAGAGGGCGCCCAAAAATATCTAATATCACAGCGGGTATTGCGCCTTGTAATGAATATTTACTCTATTCCAACTACACTTCTCTTTTACTTCATAATTTAAATTTTAAATTATATCCATTTAAAAAAGACCCGAGAAATGAGAAAATGAGAAACATGTAGCTTTTTTTCCTTCCACCTTATCAATAAAAAAATTTCGTATTTCAACAATAATTACTTTCTTAACATTTGTTTTTATCTTTTTACATTTCTTCAATGCCTAATTTTTTTACAACTCGCATAGGCCTACCTACACGAAATTCGCTAATTATATTTAAATATCATTTAAATACTAACAAGCGCTTCGTTTTAGAAATGAATGGTCAAATTAAGTAAAAAGTGAAAATACAAATCACTGTTTGTTTAATAAACACGAGTATTTGTACATGCGCATTGGCCGCCCTTCTATGTATTCTTGCTAATGTAAGCAACGTCAAATGTAGTTCGCCGCAAAACAAATTATATCGCTGGAACTCTATTTTAATACAAACTCAAAATACGATTTAACATACGGCGTAATTACATTTTATAAAATTGAGTACTGGTATCGTAACTCTTTTTACCTGTCTAGCCAAAAGAAAAACTTATTCCGCCATAATCTTCGGTAAGTTTTAAAATTAAAATTTATCAACGTATAGTCGCGTGTCGAGCGTTAATTATTATTAATTTCAAGAAAATCTAACAACCTGCAAACCTTTTTCTGGTTATTTTTTAAAAACGCTACCTAATTTCACACCTCGTATTTTAATATTATATTCGTAGTCACGATAACATATGTACTATGTACAAGTCCATACATAGTTATTAGGTACACTTATGACAAGATGAGTATCTATTTCGAAATGTTTGAGAAATTCTGTATATATACATAGGTACTTATTTACCTTTAAGACAGGACTATGGGTATAGTTGGTTGCATAACCAATTTTTGTAAGAAAAACCACTAAAATCCCTGTAACTGTCTGAGAAAATAAAAATTGTGGAATATCGTTCTGTAGGACAAATAAGTGTACGTTTAAGAATATTGTATCAAAAAGTTGCTCAATTTTATAGAAAAATGAAGTTACACGACCTTATTTTGAGGTTTCCAAGATCCTATAACTTCAGTTGTTGATCAAATGGGACAATTTTTCGATATGATCTCCTTAGACATACACTTATTTGTACTACAGAGCGATATTCCACAATTTTAATTTTCTTGAGCAGTTACAGGGATTTTAGCGCTTTTCCTGCAAAAATTGGTTATGCAACCCAGTATACCAGTGATCCCGCCTTGAGCACATCTACGTATAAATTGAGTAGTAAATCTGCTGCGCCAATTTGTGTATTGTACACGTGTGTTAGTTGCATATTTCGCGAGTAAAAACATAGCAACACTTCGATAGGATTCTTTCTTGTCGATGAATACCTATTTTCTGGGCAAATAACATTAAAAAAAGTATTATGAAAGCGAATTCTATAAATCATTGTTATAAATGTGCAAACTATATTGAACTTTTGAAGTTCGATGAACGTTGAAATAATTTGTCAGCTTTCGCGTTCATGGACTACCTGACCTAATTTTTATCCTGTGCGTTTGTCTACGTAGCGTAGCATGAATACGCGATCCTCACTCCTCATCAAATACATTATCTATACACATCGTGGATGTAACAAAAGCTTGTAACGACTAATGTCACAGTTTGGTGTTGTAAATTACAAATGTAAATTCTTATTTTACCAACACACACCTTGGCGGTTAAAGCGTCGGTTTTGATACATAATATTATACACTTACGGTGTACTTATAAAATGTAAATATCACCGTACTATAGCAATAAAACTGTTCGAATCAAAATGTTCATTCATTTTCATGTTTATTGCGAGTCAGAGGTACCATAATTACAGAAACGTTTCAGTTACACTCGAGTTACCAGTTTAATTTCCGCTAAACGTTTCCTTAAATCGAAGTTTACTTCCTGATTCGTAAGTATAGTTTGGTACCATCTAAGCAGTCAATCCTTGCACAAGTTGTGCCCAATTTTCACGTCATTTAAATGTTTCAGGGGCTCTTCGTCGATCATTTCACCTCTTTTGGTAAAATGATCGGCATCCACAACTCCGGTTTATTTCAAATTGCCCGAACGATTGAACAATATGCAAATGTTTTTTGGCTAGGCTGTGTTGGTATTGTGAGTTATAATACTTCAAATAACCAATTACCATAAAATATCGAAAGCGCCGACCTCAAACCAGTGAACCAGTGTCCGCAAATGACCAATCAATTGTCATTTGAAAATATTGTAAAACAATGGAAACCCAATACATATACTTACTCACGTAGGTACATATTAATATATACAATACATGGTATAGGTAGCCAAGTATGTGTGGATAAATAAATAAATAATAATTTTTTGAAAACAAATTACAAAATGTGTGAACTTCATTTAGCTACATACTATTTGTATACTCAATACTTTCCATAGATTACTTGTATCAGTTTACTTTTAGTATAGCGTAACGTATGATTCAGCTTTATCCTTGTCCTTTGAAATGCGGTTGATGTTATAGAGACGTAATTTCAATTTTCAAATCCACCAGATACATTCGATATTATAGGTATTGGGTTACTATATAGTACAATGCAACCATCACCGCAAACATCAGACGGATCAGAAGAAATTTCATCATCAAAATTGAAAAATATCCATGTACATCTACTTTTGTAATTATGAGTCTGTTAACCTACATTGGTATTATTAAAATACCGAAAAAGTTTATGAGTATATTAAAATAACGTTTTTTGTCTTGCTTTGGAACACACAAGTTTGAAATATTTTTACGTTCAAATAGAACCTTTTTGTTGTAAGTACGCGTATTCACGCATGCTTCAGATTCATTTTATTATTTTTATTAGCGAGGTTTTGTCTGCTCAATTCATGTAGCCACCTGTATTTAACGTGCTAAATGCAAAATTAAAAAACCTACGTGACTTAACCGAATAAAGTTCTAGGGAGTTGAAAAAACGATAGCAGTCCACGCGATTACTTCGTCGGGAGTAATATATCAGAATGAAATGATTTCGAAGAATTTGCAATAATTTTTACCAATCCATTAGACTTTCCTATTGACGAGATAATTAGGTTTTCCCTGAACGCCGATACGGTCTGGAGTTAGATCGGGTAAGAGGCGCAGCTATAATAGAGATGGATAGCTTAATTTTAATAACTGAAGTGAAGAAATTTTTAAAATCCCTCTTGCATACTTTTCCTCTGAATTTTTTTGTTGAAAAAAGACATTATTATTTGCTTATAATATTTTCCTACTTATTGAAAAAATAAACAATCATATTATAATTTAATGCTCAAATTATGAGTGTAAAATGAGAAAAAGGATTGATTTCGTGTAGGTATAATTCAATAAATAGTAAATCTTCACCAGGTATCATGACGAAATGCATTGACCTTTTTCGCAGTGATTTCACTCATAAACGCCAATATTTTGAGAGGAAACAATTAATGCTTCAATATCAGCCCATCCCACACGTTTTCAGCCCAAAACCTTGTGGCATCAAAAAGTGGTACCTGAAGGAAAATTTAGGTACCATAATTAACGCAACTAAATCTAAATAGCTACAACTGAAAATTCAATCAAAAATGAGAATTTTACAAATGAAGATAATAGTTGACAAGAAATATGAACATTTAACAGAATGGGTAAATAACTATGAAACTTCTTTGTGTCTGTAATCTGTATCCACAGTTCTTTCAGATAAAGACCAAAGACTGAACTTCAATAATTCGGTGTCTAGTTTCAAAGCGTCAGGATAACCTTTGGGTGAAAGCTACGTTTCACTTTCGAAACACATTTACGTCATTAACACCACGGCACGGTGGATAACTTTCATCAAACAAACGTGTCATCATGCCCAAATGTCCTGGTATTACTTTTCCTTTTTTGTCAAGAACCATTGTGTACTCGAGTAACGTTCTAATTAATAAGTACGAATGAGAAACCTAGCTCATTAAGTATACATGACGAGTGGTTACGCCAATTTACTCATTTATTCGCTCAACCTACTATTAGGGAGCTATTCTCAAAAACACCATGAATTTTATCTCTATAATTCCGCATTAAGGGAACCATAGTTAAGTCAAATTTTTCTTTTCTTAAAGTTCCCATAAAATTCCAAGAAGCAGTTAACAAAAAGGGGAAAATTTTAGAACAATTATTCCAGGTAATTGGAGTGACACGCGTGTTTTTAGAGAAGTATTTCTCATGAATTAAGATGGTAGACTTGAACCCGCAAAACTCATTTTTGTTTATTTGAAATTTTCGAATAGTTTTTTTCAAAACAAAAAAAAAGAAAGATAAATAATATTCGTAAATTTCTCATTTTGAATAAATATACATAGGTAGTTACTAAACTACCTCTGATTTAATTTCTGAGTATCGTCAGATTTTCCTTTGTCCTCTTGAGAACAACGCTGATTTTATTGAAAAACAACAAATCTACCAACCACATTACATTTATAAAGATAATTAAAAAAAATACCACCGCAGTTATAATTTCTAACTAACTTAAAAAATAATATATTTTATAAAATTATACATTAAATAGATTATGATTATCATCCGTCAAGCGCACGAAAGAAATTTCACGTTCTTGAATTTTATGCTTATTTGAGCGTACACCGCGGGGTCGTATGAATTAAGAAATAAAAAATTACGTACAAGAATATTCGCAGACATTTTTGAAATTAATTTCTACCAGATTCTTATCTAATTAAAAAATATTTCCGTAATTTTCAGTTAGGTCGGATTTGCAACGGTGAAAATTTCCTCACATAATTCGTTATCAGAAACACTAACTTAGTTTGCTTTTACATCCAGCATTCGGACAATTTCTCATTACACTTCAACGAAGTCGCGAACTCGCTCCGTCTTCGTAACTGTAACTTGTGTTTCATACCATTTAAGATAAGTACACGTTATAAATTGTATGGCTTCTATTTGCTATGAGAGCAATATTAATTGTATATTTTTTTTTAGTTAACACTCATTTCTACGCAGATATTGGGAAGTTGGCGCTTTTCACATATCATCGTAATTTACAAAACCACTGAAAAAACAAGAAGCATAAAATCTACGCTAATTTTTAACATGAATGTATTTATGCATGTAATGACGTAACTCAAAGGAATTGTCACGATAACACGGAATATTTCATCGATTAAATAAAAATAATTATTATTTCGCATTAGGTACCAACTACCAACCTAATAATTTCATTCGTACTTTTTAACAAATTGATATTCAACCTTTTTTACATAACATCCTACAGAAATATTTTCAAACCCATTCATGGCTCGGTTTCAAGTAGGTACGAGTATTTTTTATGCAATACGTAAATGATGTTTAAAAATTATCTGCTCCAATATTGACACAGTTCTTTTCTCACATCACATAGACTATCGTTCGAACCAGCAATAAATGTTCGATAAGAATATTTACAGTGGATATCACTTTCGTACTAAAATTATCCTCCATATCTAAGCTAAGCTGCCAAGTTCATTAATGCGGTATCACGCATATGGAAAGACGTCACACAGTACGTGTGAAACTACAAATCACAAATTCATGATAAAAGCTTGAAGTTTGAAACGTTGCAGACGTTTTCGTTTATGCAATCCATCACAGTATACCTATTAGAAATTAAATTAGGTCAATTAAGAGGAGCAAAGGTAACGCGAAAAATTAATGTTCTCTACAATAAAAGGGAAAAGCCGAAAAACTACTGAAAAGCGAGAATATCAGTACATTTTCAACTTTTCAAGTTATAAACAGTTTTATTGGACGTGATTAGCGTCTATACAGGTCAGGCAAAGATGACTGGTACGTTATGCAGTTATTCTTATTATCAGGGTTGCCAACAAAATTTCCTAGTATTGAAAAAAATTCTCTCATTTTTTCCCCAAAAAATCCCTAAAAATTCCTAAAAAACAAAAATTCCTGGTCTGGAAATGCAATAATCTGTTGTACCCGATTTATTCGCATTATTTAAAAACAACTAAAAATCCCTAAAAATCTCCGTACTTTCTAAAGTCGACTGTATACTGCTGAAATTAGCATATTAGTCTCAAGATTGAATCTGAACATTTTGTTGGATGAAATTCATCTACCGATTCACTGCTCATTTTGAACTTTGATAATTAATTAATGATTAATATTCAAAATTGTTGAAAGTTCGAATTCGAAATTGAAATACCGCGATACAGGATTTGTTTTCATTTTATTTTGTATTTTTCAACTGATATCATTTAATTTTTGACGACGTGTAGTTGAAGAAATGAATAGTATTGCTACTCACAGATAAAAACTAGAGAAGAATTGAGGAAACAGGAAAAAAATGAACTCGATATGTCCAAAATATATTTCGAGTAGCAAACTGAAAAGGATTTGTTTAAAAAATTAAAAAATCAGAATTTTACGGTTTTTTTCTAAAATATTACCCAAAAATGCAAAATTCCTAAAGAAATTCCTAGCCTATTTCAGCGAAGTGAAAAATTCCTAGGTCTTGGTAGAAATCCCTTAAGACGGGACTACGGGAGTAGTGGGTTGCATAACCAGTTTTTGCAGGAAAAAGTACTAAAATTCCTGTAACTGCCCGTGAAAATTAAAATCGTGGAATATCGCTCTGTAAGAAAAACAATTGTATGTTTAAGAATATTATATCAAGAAATTCCTCAATTTTATAAAAAATTGAAGTTGTGGGATCTTAGAAACCTCAAAATAAGGTCCTGTAACCTCAATTTTTTGATATAATATTCTTAAACATACAATTGTTTTTCTTACAGAGCGATATTCCACGATTTTAATTTTCACAGGCAGTTACAGGAATTTTAGTACTTTTTCCGGCAAAAATTGGTTATGCAACCCACTATACCCATAGTCCCGTCTTAAGATAGCAACCCTGCTTATTACTGTTGAATTTAGGAGACCAATAGGCGCATTACTTGGACCCAGAGAAAATCATATTTTACAGCAATGCATCATTTTTTCATTCAAATTATTTTCTGTTTTTTTGAATAATTTTTAGGAAAGTAATTTTTTAGTCCATCGTTTCTTCCAATCTCTAAATCATTGCGTGCATTTATTACTTATGTACACTGCTTTTAATGAACGATCAAAAAATAAACAAAAAACCTATACGACTTAATTCGAGACGAAAACTAATTTCATTTTCCAACTATTTCCGGGTGTGAATCTAACGCGCAGAAATAATTAAAATTGTTATTAGCGCCGATAGACTGTGAATCGAAACTTCAAAGAAAAAATCTAGGGAATTTCTTTTCAAAGACAATTATTTGATTTCTTCAAAATTGTACTCCGTATCGTTGCGAATTTCCTGCTTTTGCTAAAGTTGCCGATGTTTATGAAACTTTTCAAATAACAAAGTTCGAATCTAATCCCAGATTTCTCGCCGCATATATATACAAAACGAGCCATAGAAACAAACTATTAATTAATTCTGCGAAACGAATTGAATTTTCGTTTCTCTTTAGGCTTATATGAGTATACGTACAGTAACTCTCGTTCTCGAACATATTTTGTTTTTATTATTCCTCCGCCACATCATCCCTCAAAATTTTTCCCTCACGCTTCATCAACTTCGGGAATACCTCGATAACGAAATAAAAAACATTCGTAGTAACGATTTTTTATGCTGTAGGTAATTTAATTTTCCTACGGTGCGTCGAGTTGATTTGGTAATCGTTGTAATTCTAATAGGCAAACATTTCCGTTTTATGAGAAAACGACGACGCGACGTTATGTCAATAAATTTACAGTCACATTTAACATAAACATATCTTCATGTTCGATACAAAAACTAATAATTAAAATGCGTTTTTGAAATTCGAAAAAGAACAAAAATTCCGCAATACCAAGTCCTCTAAGTTGATCACATAGGTTCGACTATATATGTAGGTAGGTATTACTATAAAAATTATTTCCTCTTCGGTGATTTTAATTGGAGATATTTATACCTTTTTTCATTACTTCATTTTTGAACCCACAGCAATTTCACGTTACAAATTACTTACGTTAAGGTTATGTCAATATTTAAAAAAAATTACATATGAAAAGAAATGCCTTACATTTTTTTGTGGACTTGGAACAAAGAAAGTAGTAAATTTTTTTGATCAGAATAATTCCATAGCTTTTTTGTGTTTTACTAAAAAACCGAAGAAACAACATACCAATAATTTTTAGAAATTCAACGTATATTTAATTTATAAACCCCACTATACGCTACACGCTTGTCTACCTACGTAGCACATACACCCACTTTTAAATAAAGAGGTTTTCATAAATTCATAATCACTCTTGTAAAAGGTAAAATCATGACGTTCGGAAACGATAGGTAAAACTTCTCAAAAGAAAAAAGAAAATATTTTTCCAGTTCTGAAACTAGTACCTGCGTTAATTGAAAACAACAGAGAAAACAGAAACAAATACATACACACTGACCACTTCACCTCAGTGATTAATGAATTTATCGCGTAGTGGCAAATCTAACAATTAGACGAAACAATTCGAACAATGATGTCGATAAATAAGTTATCCGAAAAAGCGTAAAACTTTGTGATGCTGTTCAGGGATTCGCAAAGTTCCATCATCAGCAATGATACGAATTTCCTGTTATTTACGGGTGATAGTAGCTAACACAATTTGAAAATATTGCGTTGTATTGTAAACGCAAAAAAAGCCTTCAAAACAAAACGTGAACAGCTCGTTAGAGTACATTTATTTAATTCAAAATGTCAAACACGAAGTTTCTTTTCAAGAAATTATTATTACTGTTTTTTAAAATTATCACATTGCGACGCGGCAGGTATTTTATTTATTTGATATGATTTTTTTTTTACATAATTCCTACTTCCTAACACAAAATAAGCGCGTTTTCGAAGAAAATGTTCAACTTGATAATGTCGTTTGTTAAATAAGTATATATTCACTTGTAAATAAATCTCGAAGCAGATACCGCTACTCTTCCATCTATTTCACTGGCTCGTAACAATTACTACGTTCATTCGCAATTTGAAAATAAACCGATTAACCAGGTTCACTTTGGGGAGAAGGAAACGAAGCACTGCGGCGTTGTTCGATATGGTTTTGTAAATGGTTTCTTGCGCTTGACGTCTGCAATGCTTCAATGAAGTACTCAGCGAGTTTATTTTGCTGCTTTAGGAGTTTTATCTATTGATTATACGTCTTCCAATTGAATCTTCATGCATAATTAAGATGGTTTTACAGTGAATTGATATAAAACGCGGCAAGCGTTCGGAATTGACGATTTTAACGTTTTTGAATACAATTTGCTTTTGCAACTATAAACCTTTTCTTTCCCGACGTTAATTTTTATTGAACTGCGAGACATCGTCAAATTTCATTTATACTCGATTGCTTTTTTAACCAGTATAAATTGTTATACTTATTTCATGATTCGTCATTTCAAAAACATTGACTTGTGACTACGATAATTCAACTTCCTCAATAAAGATAATTATTTAGGTACATAATTACTTGCTTCATATCAACATTGTTAATTGATTATAGATACATAAGGTATTAGGCCCCTTAACGTCTTAAATTGTAATTTAAAATTAACTGTATAATGACGAACAATATCTTATAGCTTTTATCAAAATATAACTAATTAATGCACCTTAACTCATTTACCCAATCAATTTTGTTTGAATTGCTCCAGGCATCAATGACGATAATGCACTTATAGGTATGCTATGTTTGTAGGTAGCAAACATCTTAAAAATTTAACTGATTGGCTTTTATGCAAATTACTTCGGTATCGATACAATATTAGATGCTTTAAAATATTTGACTTGAAAATTATACATTCAAACTTGACGTTTTCTAGCTTTGAAGATGAAGTCGGGTTCATCGCATCGTTCGCCAGCAAAACCCCAACCTGTGACGTACATGAAACGCACAGGTGTATGAACATTACACCCTCGCTATTCCATCTCGCGTAGCATAAAATGAAAATACGCCTCATTTCTATTCGGTTTCATCGATTTATTCGTTGCGTGACAGAAAATTGGGGTGTCATGCGTTATTTTTGCTTTGCAATTGTGGTAACACGCCCTAACCAAAAATTTGCCTGTCCATTTACCTGCCCGGTTATTTACATTCATCTGTGCAATAGTGTGACGCAGTATTAAATCGCAATTATTTCTGTAAGCGTCAAACAATAAAATACAGCCAGGTTGAGTACCTTTCATTGCTTAGCTCTACACCTTCACAGGGTGTAATAAGGTAGATATATTCGATCGTTATAAAATTAAAAAAATCATCAAAAACCAAATTTATCCGAAGTACTTGATGATTAAAAATATGAAAGTAAATTCACCACATAATCTTGTCTTTCTTCACATAAAAAGATGTGATTTGCGATAATATGTATAATATGTTTTTTTGAAACCCTACCAAAGCAGCGATACAAACATCTTGAAAAATTTGAAAATAGTCATGATGGGATAAAAACAAAGTCATATAATTCACTCGTTCGCGAAATTTTGCTAATCAAAATAAAATTTCGAAAATATCGAAAAATTGCCATAAAAACTATGAACAAATTTTAAAAGAAGTATTAAAAATCCCTATTGGTAACCTTTACAAAAATTTTTGGATTTTGAGGGATACAAAAATTTATGGACTTACTGAAAATTAGCGTCCCCCCCCCCCCAAAAAAAAGAAGTAATCAACAAAAGGCCTGCAAATAAGAAAAACATAAGGTATTTATTCTTACTTCTTATACGTTAAATAATCATAATTTATTCATGATTTTGCATTAAATTGAGAAGTTTTTTCCTCGTTCGGCAATAAAATTGTCAAAATATAACTTTTAAATAAATTTGCCACACTGATTCACACATAATGGTTGGAAATTCAAAATTTCTAATAGCTCAGGGCATCACCAAAATAAAAAAATTTTTCAAATTAAATATACCCATCAGTTGGACTAAGTTGTAAATAAAATTTCTTCATTTCAATCTGTGCTCAGTCAGGCAATGAGTATTCCTTAAAAACTTTAAATTCCTCATCGTGCTGCTTTTCAGATGAGAAAGACAAGATTTATCGTTGCAGAATATAAATTATGTTTCTGGTTTTGTTTAATTAAGGGTTTTAATTTGAAACGAATTCGCCATTTTCTGTTATATTGTGTTCCAACCGTTACGTCACCGTTGCTCATTTAATATTTCGTCTAAACTCGAAAGAACTTCGTAATTATTACATTTTGTTTTCTTAATGGGCTGCGTCTTATAATATTTTATTTTCAGAGCTGCAAACTTTTTACCCTCAAGTATTCCATCACTTGACTTTTTCAAATTTGCTTTTCCTGCGTATTGTCATGAAAAATGGTTACTTTTGTTTTAAAAAAAGTACTTTTAAAAAAGCCCTGTTTCAACGTTTCAACCCAATGCCGTAATGATTTAGACAATCGAAAAGGGAAAACCCGATAACGTTTAAGTATAATTCATTATGTTTCAGCTGCCGTCGTTTTAGGCAACCACAACCATTTGAAACGCTCCACCGATGAAAAGTTTTTACACCAGAGGCGGTAGTCGAAAATTTTCTTTTACTTGTCGAATATTTTTTTCTATATGGAATTTTACACAATTAAAGCCACGTATTCAATTCGCTCTTATAGTACTTATACGATATAAGGTTTATTTTTCTGGAAACCGAAGCGATCGTTGAATATTACCGATTATCTTACTTTATTAACCGAATAGGTATAAAGTGAAGTGTTTCATCCGAGAAACCCGATTACACAAGGCCGCACATCTGAGCGTTAATCTTTTCCTCGAGTAGATACAAAAGATACAACCAATAGAAATGCGATCTCACACAAGCCGATTTAATTAACCATTCATACTCTCAGGCCAGCCTACCAAAAAGCATTCTTATGGCATCGTTATACACTTAATTAAATTCTATACGAGTGAAACAGTTGAATTGCAACACTTTCAAAGTAAGCATCAAGTGTAGCAATGATGAGCAATACATCTCATGATCTTACTATGGCTACGTTGCATAAAACGTTATTCAATTTCAGCTCAAGTAATGACGAGATGAAAAAATTGCTGTTATAAATTTAATACGTCTGATATAAATTTCTTGAAGAACTACAAGAATTCTATATCCAGCAATACTAGGAAACTACACAGAAATCATTCGCTATTAAATTTATGTCTCATTTTCGTGTACTCCCAAAGTTCACTTTTTTAATTTTGAAATAGAAAGTTGAAATGAACTTATCAAGCATAAAATCAATTTTGATTTTAAAAACATCGTAATAGGACATTCGTTTTAAGAAGAGAAGAAACATTAAAAAAGAAAAAAAACACACTTTAAATTCCTTTTGGAAATTATATGATAAAATTTACAAAGATGCAAGAAAACAGTTGCTTTCAAAATTTGCATAGTTTAATACGAAAAGAAGATCTCACAAGCTCATTGCAAGAACTTGAAGTTTAAAAGTGAGTCCCCAAGGGCGTCCAGTGTACAAAAAAGGCAAGCTAATAAATGACAAGCATAAAGAGAAATAGAGAAGTACCTATGCGTTTGTCTTGCTTTTTTTCAAACGTTTTCCCTTTCTTTTTCTTTTTTTGTATTTTTCTTATGTTTCTTTTCCCTTCTCTTAACGTTTCATGTTATCCGTAAATGCGTTCAGTTTTTCTTTTAAATCCTTTCAAGACGTAGCCGTTTATTATCAGTAGCAAACGTCGCTATAAAATAATGATTGTGATATACTACACTCCAAACTCATATTAGCGATAAGCTTTTATTCAAGCTTTCATTGCAATCAAATTAAGGTCAATTCGACATTTATATGGCGGAAATTTTATGAAAGTGGTGATAGTGCAAATAATCGTATTTTGTATACTTTTGTCTATAGATATCACCAACACTTATGAAATAATTACTCACAATTCACAAATGTACCTAGTTATCTACTTCCTAATCGCTACAATACTGATTTTATTCAACGAGGTCATCTCACCAGAAATGCATGCAGAATAATAACTTGCAATTTTGAATGTTCCTTAGGATGGGGACTACGGGTATAGTGAGTTACAAACCAATTCTTGCAGGAAAAAGCACTGAAATCCTTGTAACTGCCTGGGAAAATTAAAATAGTGGAATATCGCTCTGCAGGACAAACAATTCTACGTTTAAGAATATTATATCAAGAAATTGCTTAATTTTATAAAAAATTGAAGTTATAACACATTATTTTGAGGTTTCTAAGATCCCACAACTTCAGTTGTTGATCAAATGGGACAATTTTTTAATATACTATTCTAAAACATGCACTTGCTATTCCACAATTTTAATTTTTCCAGGCTGTTCAAGGGATTTTAGCGTTTTTTCCTGCAAAAGTTGGTTATGCAACTCACTACACCCGTGGTCCCGTCTTAAACCGGTATTTTTCCATAACTTTGCTTACCTGAAACAAAAAAAAACTTACAATTACATATTTAAAACAATTAAGGTTTAAATAGTTCATATATTTCATGCCCTATCAAAAACGTTGTAAATATGTTCACTATGTACCAAATTCCTCTCGAAATTTTACATGTTTGAATAAAAAGAAACACCTAAACACCTTGATTCGTGAGTCGTCTCTCAGCAATCGAAACCAATTATCAAGTAAAAACTACCATCAGGAGCTTGGTTAAAGCCTACGTTAATTCTTAAACGGTTAGTCACGTTGAATTGAAAAATTAATTTTTCATATCAAGAAGACATCAACACTTCGAGAAGTCAAAACGTCACGTTATTACTTTACAGATATAGTTGAAACGATAATCCGGATTGAAAATAATATTTCCCCATTTCATCTCTCAACTAAGGTTCAGATTCACCTGTAATTTCAATGCTTTCTAGCATAAATGAAAAAATTGCTTTTCTTCGTAAAGGCATTGATTTTATTTTATTTTTAAATGAAAAAACCCCACGATAAACGTCTCCTGCGCATTAATTAACAATGGACTAAAACATTAAATAGAAAAAAACTTCTGATTAAAACAAAACATCAGAATAGGCGAATACATTATAAACAAAAATTGAAAAGTCGGGTTTTTTCATTCAGTTTTTCTTGTTCAACAGACTACCGGTAATAAATCGAATTCGTTCTGCATTTTGAATCTAAATTTAAAGAGAAAAAACAAATGAAAAAAAAGACGATGCGAAGAATTTAATTTTCGACTGGCTTTTTATTAAATTGAATTATTTCATTACTTAATGGCAAAACGCACCAGAATAATAGCAAGGCAAACTGTAGGGTACAAAAAATTGCAACGTGTCTTATTAAAAATGTAATCAACTTTTTACAAGACAGTTGTCTGACGACAGTTCTTTCAAAAGGCAAAAATAACGAGGAATTCTTATTTTAAATGATAAAAAAAAATCAATTACAATAATTGTTCCTTTCATTAATCATAAACATTCTGCCACGAGTTTCATAATTTTTTTAGAATTAAAAATTAAATCAACATTCCTGTAACAATTTTCACTAAGTCGTTCATGATTCGTGATCGTACGGTTATCATTGAGCTCTTTCTATCCACCTCCAAAACAAGAACGAGAAACAGAAAATTGATTTCGACGGTTCTCGTTTATGTCAGTTTGACAAAAGAGTTTAATTTCGATAAGAAAAGATTTTTCCAAAATAGATAATCCCATCGTTCCAATATTCGTATCAAGCAAAAGAAGTGCTTGTTTTCATTTTATCATGTCGTACCAGAAGTACGATTGATTAGTTTTTTTCGCTTGTTTAGCGAAGCTTTAAAAATTTTATCTACACGTATAAAGCAAAAGTATCTGAGCTACATTAACAACAACTAAATAGAAAAATTTTATTAGTAAATTTATCGATGCAACAAACCGTACCTACATAGAAAGGAATATAATTTGACCTCTCCGAGGAAAAATAGGTATGAGGTATGCACTACGTACTATTTAGGTAGCTAGATGCTGGGTAGATAAAGATCAATAAGCCCCGTAGGTGACAAATTTTTTAAGTGTGAAAGTAAAGTTTCTTTTTTTGTAATTTCTATGTTGTATTTTTTTGTACGTATATTTCAGCAAAAAATATTAATTTGAAGCAATCTTAAACCTACAGACGGCGCATTACCGACCTACGCCTATTTTGTCATTACATATTTTTAAACCCAAAGCAACACTAGTCATTCTCACATTTCCACATCAAACACCACCTTTTAAATAACAGCTAATAAAATATCCTAGAAAGTAATCCAATCGTTTTTAGAAATCATTACTTAAAACAATGGTTGAACAATAGGTATTTTAAAAGAATGAACTCTCGAAGTACACGACACTATTCAGGATATTTATTCGACGAGAAAACTTTAACCCACATTAAGAATGCTTGTATGAAAGGCCTAAAAGCGAATATTTATAAGAAAACAACCTCACCATTTGTGAACTCTACACATATAATTTATTACATCTATTTTAAAAACGAAAAATTTGTTTGTGGTTTTGAAATGATCGAACAAAAATTTTACATATAAATGCAAACTCAGCAACTTCCAGTTGAATTTCGCCATCAAAACATTGCGTGAAAATAAAAAACAAAATGGCCGCAAATCGTACTACAGCACATTGTTTCATCTGATGAAAATGTCCAAGTGTAGATTTCAATCAAATTGTTAATGAAAGATGTTTATTTTAGATAAAAAATCATTTTCGGTTTTTGCGTGTACAGTAAACCTTTCCATAAATACGTATTTTGAACAAATATCCCACAGCTTATGAAATGGAAATACTTACAGGAAGTTACTTGCATCGAGTACTTATACCTACAACATGCTTAAATTCAAATTATAAATACCTCCTGAAATTAATAAAAAAAGTTATATTATCCTCTTTAAGTGAAGATAAAAAGATGATGAAAATTTTGTATTTTTCAAATAATTCATTGATTTTTTTCGTACTTTAATATTCAATACTGTATAAATCAACAATTGGAGGATACTTCATAAAATTTGAGCATTAAAATTTTTTTATTCGCTGCCTTTCATTTCTGCCAATGAAATCAAAAGTTCACCGTAAGCAACTAAACATATTACGGTTATGTATACCTTAATTCCCATGTCTCGACGCTGTTTACTTTCATAAGCCTCTTTAATATACCTTTTTCCTGTGTGGTGCCGAGCAAGTACTTAGTATGTATGCCTATTACCTATTGCCTAATAACTTGTAATACAGTTTAACAAATTTATAAAGGCTATGAGTAAGTGAATACTGCAAACTTGTTGTTTTTTTAATTTCAAATCACTGGATGAATGAATACAATTTATTATAAAAATTTGTGTTATACACATTTCATTCGTGCGAATTCACTATCACACATATGTAATGTACATTACTGCACCAACGAAACATCATCAAATAAGCTAGTTTTTCAATCAAAGAATCTTCAAGAGACTCGAGTTGGAAAATTGAAATTTCCAAAAGACATACTCGAGGTGCTACCTTGATTTACGATAAAATTTCCTGTCCGTCATTTGAATAAGGAGCTATGACGAGATACAAAATTGGACAGCGAAGCAAGATCTCAAAAATTTGACATCAAATTAAGGAGAAGAAAGTAACGTGTTCTTCCTATTACATTAACGTCGAGTCAATTTAGGCTTTAGTATTAAAATAGAGATTTTTGGACACTCGAATTTATCGACTATTCCATTAAAATGAAGTGTAATGACGCTGAGAGCCGAAATCTGGATAACAATGTGGTACGAGTACATACAGATGAACATCTACCTACACCACAGGAATTGTCTTCACGTTGAACGTTGAATTTCGTTGTTAAAATTCATAACGTTGACGCGTAAATAGGTTTACATTCGTTGAAAGGAAAAAAACAAAAAAAAAATGTAAAAATCTGGAACGTTTTTAATCGAGTTCGATAGCGCGATGTCAAATATTACGCAAAAAATTGTTGAAATAAACATTTTTCTCAGTAAAGGATTTAAACTTCGGAAACCCATAAACAACAGTTAATTCTTAATCTCATAATCCAAACCTGTCAGAACGAGTTGAAACTTTTTAAATTTCTGACAAGAATTTACTAACCTAATCTGGGAAAAATTCACACTGCAGTAAGCGGTGAATTTTTTCTCTTCAGTTTTTCATGTTGGTGTTATATCTTTCTCACGCATCATACTAGCAAGCTTTATTTCCTTATTACATTTTTGACTATCCTGAATATATTTATTTTAATTAAATTTAAATATGAAATCGTGATTTTATCGCCAATTTATTTTTAATTAATTAATGATGTATTTTTACGACAATTTAGGGTTTCATCCTCGACTACAAGTGTCATTTACACTTGACCTCGAGAAATATTTTATAAAATTGTTTCACAAAATATTCTATTGACTTTTGAAAAGTTATTTATATGTGTACTTATCATATTCTGAATAATTATCAACTTTACCCGCTATTTCTTTCTTCCGAATATTGAGCAATGCTTTTTTTCTCAACAATTACGCAGTAACGTTTCGTAGGCGGGATTACAGGTATAGTGGGTTGCATAACCATTTTTGGCAGGAAGAAGCACTAAAATTCCTGTAACTACTCGGGAAAATTATAATAGACGATTAACGCTCTGCCGAACAAACAAGTACATGTTTTAGCATATCATATCAAAGAATTGTCTCATACTGAAGTTGTAGAATCTTAGAAACCTCAAAATAAGGTCCTGTAACTTCAATTTTTCTTAAAATTGAGCAAACTTTCGATACAATATTTTTGAATGTATACTTATTCGTTCAATGGAGCGATAATCAGTAATTACAATTTTTCAAGCAGTTACAGAGATTTTATTGATTTTTTCTACAAAAATTGGTTATGCAACCCACTATACCCGTAGCCCTGTCTTAAGCAAAAAGTTTCACTTCATGGCACCTAGAATAAAAATTAGCAATTTTCCAAGACGACTTTCTGATTCTATATTTTAACTGTTAATTAAATATACTGTATCTAGTGTAGTTCAAATAAGTATACCTCTACAATCTCAACCCCTTTCAACCTCAAATATTGTAATTTCCTCGCATTGTCGCATTCTATTTAGACTTGTTTGTCGTTTAATGAACTTCCTCTCCTTATAACTCGCATTATCATCGGTATATTCACAACACACACGTTACAAACAACACGATAAATTTATTAAGCCGTCACAGTTCAGTTGTTTTCTATCAACTCCTTGTATGCTAAGATGTTCGATAAAGATAACGCAAAGCAATTCTTCCAGAAAGATGAAATACATCTGACTGAAGCCTTATTGGTTCATGTAATTAAAATTCTCGAATTCTGAATGATTGCGATTTTTTAGATCAAACGTAGGGCTTTACATGTTTCAATTTTGTTTGAAAACCAACTACGTAGTAGCACATTAGGTACATACTACATACAACATTACATACTTACATTATAATTATTTTTTCACAAATGAAAAACGCTTTACATATCATCTATTTTCTAAAATGTGAATAAGTATTTCCTCTGAAAACATTTTTCATGAAATAGATAAAGAAATGAATAATAACAGATTATCAAAAAGAATCTGCGTTTTTAAAACAAAAATAGATTTAATCCCACTTATTAATAGGAAAGCTAAATTAATTAGACAAGCAATCCAAATACATTTATATCTATACCTATATACTCGTAGTAATTTGTTTAAATTGACAACTTGACAACCAAATTTTTCCTACTTTATTTTACCCCTAAAATAGATATAACTAATATATTCGGTATAAGTGATTAATTTCGGAACACAGAGTAGGTATGTAGGTAAAGTACTGTGAGATTAATTTTGTCTTTATAACGTTGAAGCAATACAAAGAGCATAATATCGCTGTAATACGTACTATTCTCTCAGAGAGAAGTAGGACGACGAAGATTTTTTTAAAATAAAAACGACCGAAAGTTTTAACGACCACAACGGAAATGAAAAGCACCAAAAAAGGATGTAAGAAGCAAGAAAATCGCACAGAAATAGTAAAAACGAAAGTATAAATTATATTAAGGTCATTTCGAAGAAAAAAACTTTTACTTCAAACTCCCTACGCTGCTAAGATGTGGATGTAACGCGAAAAATATATGGTAAATGAATAAAAAATCGTAACACCTAACGCATCATGTTATGAAACTTGTGTTAAAACTTTCCTCAAAAATCGATAACAGGTTTCACAAAATAAATACTTGAAATTTTTTCCCGTTGTCATTAGTTTATATAATATTTTTGTACTCATCACACAGATATACAGGGTGTCTCGGTACAGGTTAGCATACCTTCACCAGTATAACTTTTTAGTAAAGTAAGATAGAGGAGTCCGGTTTGCGCCATTTAAAAGCTCGACGTTTTTTCATCTAAAACAATCCATAATGGTCTAATAAGAAAATTTTTCTGAGGTATTTTCAAAATCGTAAAAAAAAATTGAATTTTCAACACGTTTTTTCAGATATTTAATACGGTATAGGTCCCCTTGATCACCTAGCACATAGAAAATTCTGCATAAAATTAGCTTTCCAACGGGGGCAACTGCAAGTGCAACTTCCTATCTATCACGATTGCCTAGTGACGCGTCGCGTCGTCAAAAATCCAAGACAAAATTTTTTTTAATTCAACTGAGCATAACTCTGCCCCTTTAATTTACGGGATCGGCAAACATACATATATGAAGCCGGCATGAGTAGACTATATCGCTGTTGAAGGGATGCTAACTTGTACCGAGACTCACTGTATACATATGATATCGTCAAAAAGGTAAAAAAAAGTACAAGTACAGTTGTTTTCAAGTTTGAATTGTACATACACTAAGCAGTCATAATGAAAAAAAATATTCAAAATTTTAATTCGTTCTATAAGAATATAACTTGAAACAGAATCGATAAAGAAATATAATAACGAAGAAAACTTTAATGGAAGACATAAAAAGGAAATTAATTCTCATATCGAAGAACTCATTCAGAGACATAAAAATGTTCAAAACGACTTCTCTTCTGTAATCAAAGGTTTTTGTGCGAGAAAATTTAATTTCCATACAAGGTACTAGCACACTCTCACGTTAAAAAAGATAAATTTTTGCAAAAAAAATAGTTAGGTAATAGGTATCTATATATTTACTTAAATGAATAAGAAGTAAACTGTATTTTATCTACACGTATTTAATTTAACGCGTAAAAATTTCAATGCATAAGAGAATTTCAATGAGAGAAATCTATAATGAGTAATTTTAACTTTATTATGATTCAAAAATCATTCTTTAATTTTTCTACATCTTATTGTACATTGACAATATCATCTTTCGGTTAAATATTCACCCCGCTGCGGATTCACATCACTTTCAAACTAAAAGTATGCATTTCGGTCGCGCTTTTCCAAGACTGTTCTAATTTTCCTGAGAAATTTTATCTTCGTTCTCGAAAAAGAATACTTTTTCCTTGACCTCGACGATTCCTTCATTAACGATAAAAAACATCAACAAAACATTTAAACAACTTTCTTAAAATCGCTCTTTATGCATTAGTGCTATATTACCACGAGTATTTAGCTTTTCGCAGAAATTTATAGAAATTAGGAATGATAAAACTTTGCCTAGTTGAAAATACTTGGATTTTAAGTATTCTAATACGTGCTTCAATTTACCCGCTCGACTAAAATTTAAACTGAGAATATGAAATACTGACAAAAGAAAGTAAGCGAAAACTGATGTTAAGTACGCGAAGTATTACTGGTCATGCTTCCTTTATGAAAATCGTTAAAAATATCCGTATTTCAAAAAACTCATGAAACGTTTTTGCAAAACAAAACTTCAATCGTTTAACTTTTCAAAATACATTAATTGAAAGCTCAGGAGAGTTGACTAAGTGAAAATTATAACTTTTAAGACTTCATAGTATCTTTACAAAATGTGAATTACACCAACAACTCATTAAATAGGTAAGTAGTAGGTACCTACACTTGAAACTAGGATGTGAAACGATACCAAGTGATGGCAGTGGTACAATTATTTGTACCTAATTATAATTACTTAGTCTATTCAATAATCCCTCTCATGATATTCTCTTTTTAACATAAAAAATTTCAATTTGTAATATAAATGATAGGTATATTGATGAATTTTTTTATAAGAAGAATCAGAAATTTGAAAGGGGGTTAAGGGATAGTTCGCTTCTAATTAACATTTCCCTTTTACCTTGCTATTAACATCTTAATTATTGCACAGGGTGACAAGACAATATTGTTCCTAATTTTGCATGAATAATCATTAAAGAAAAGAGAAACACAATATTCATTTAATTTTGTCTCGTCGAAGTGTCAACCGGCGTTAAGTATTTGCCTTAACAATTTTCTCGGCTCCGCAAAAATTCTATATTCCGCTCTAATTTTTCTTTATACCTTCGAAATACTAGAATAAGTAATTTTCCAAACGCAACACGAATGCTGAATATATTTTTTTCGTTAAAATATTTCGGTACAAGCTCTACTTATTTTATATCATTTGAATAAATGAAAAAAAATAGCTACTTGATAAACTAACGAGATAAAATTGCACATTCATTGTTTAGAAAACACCACATTATGCGAAGAAGGTATTTTACTCTTCTCAAAACGATCAACTGCTAATACCCTTATCAATGTCAACATAAAAAAAATGAACATTCGTATCTCCCTGTACAACTAATACAACTATAACCACACGAATCGACAACGTAAGAATATTTGTCGATGTACGCAAAACCTAAAACCCTTGTTAACGTCAAAATGTTACAAAAGTTGTATTATAAGCCAAAAGAAACGCCCAAATATCGTTTATTCCAAGTACAAGTAACCATTTGAAAACCAAAAAACACTTGACGTATTTTTACTATCTACCAATACATTAAGAATAAACAAACAAAGATGTTAATTTTTCGATCCCCATCGATAAATATAAGATGATCATAATGTTATAATACGTTGCGAATATATCAACCTACTGCTTAGTACCTGTTTAATTAGTAGGTACCTAGCAATCTACATACCAACAACGAGTATATCATCTTTATCGCAAATATAGCGGGTAGTGTTTTTAGGTAAATTTCTAATAAATTCAATTATCCATTAAAGCGGTTGATTAAAATAGTTCGTTCTGTTTCAGTTATTTGAAACTTTATTGCATCAATATCTTACGCTTTAACACTTGGTTCTTAAATTAGACAAATTGATTTATTTCTATATGGCCACGGTATAAATCAATTTATAAACCAAATTGCACTATTTTCTGCTTTAGGTATACTTATCTACGCTACAAAATTGTTATACATTTTATCTCGAATATACCTAGGTAGTGCGCAAGTGCAGTATTAAAAAAAACAACAATTAATTAAACTAAAATATTTTTTATAATTAATCATTCACAAATACGTTCTTGTAATTCATTGAGATGGAACGTTTTGAAAAGACAACAGATACTTGAAAATCAAAAAATGATAGGCCTGCATGTTTTTTACTTGACTTACAGACGCAGTTGGATGCTAAATGAAAAACCATTTCGTGATCTTGTACATTATTATTGAAAATACTCATAATAGCTGCTGCTACAATATGTGGCATCCCAATGGCAACGGCGCTTAACTATACATTGCAGAAAATAATTAATAAAATAATCGTTGAAATAGTGCAATACTCGACGTCCACCGATTAAAATGTTTAATTAAATATCAGTTTAATTTTTTCATATTGTCAACGGTACCGTTGAGTTGCTGTTATTAATCATCGTCTATACTAAAATTGAGAAGCAGAAGAAAAACGCTGTTCATTACAATAAACATAAAAGTGTTCATTTTTTTATCGCATTTCCCCTCATATAATAAATTTTGCGCAAAAACGAATGATTTGTTATAATTTTATATTATTTTTGAAATCAATTATAGTTATAGACTTATCATTGCAATGTATTACATTTAAAAAAAATTTCATCTGATGATAATTGCAAGGTTCCGACTACCAAAATTCTGAGGCTATGACGCTGCAACGACTGCAGCATAGCAACGTACTTTCAATGTACATGACACAATACAGAAAAGATCAGCATGCCATCTTCACTATTTGCCAAGCTCAAAGAAAATGAGTAGAATCTTTAAATTTTTCTTACTTTAATCTTTTACTTTTTTAGTTTAACGTGTCGTATACTACTGCCTAGGCCAGAGGCACGATTAGGAGAAGAGGATTTCGATTTTTGGGAGAAGACTGGAGAGATTTAGCAATTGGAAAAGTGTGGATATTATGGCAGGATCATCGTATAGTAAAGTAGGTAGTTTTATTCTACTACTAAGTTGGATGTAAAGTGGGCAATGAATGAGGAGGTGATTTATTGTAATATTTTAGTAGAGCGGGTAAAGCATGTAGGACGAGGATTACGTTGAAGGAGATGGGAGTGAGTAATGAAGGAATTTCTTGGATGGGCTGAACAGCTACATCTACATCTTGCTCGTTATACATATATATGATTCAACTGGATGATAGTTATAGGTACAGCGAGCTCAGAGTTGATTTCTCACCCCTCATTGTTGATTATAAATCGAATTCGAATCTAATTTCATCTTTGATCTGAATTTAACAGTAACCCACTTCGTATCGTAGACGCGTTACAAAATGATTAAAAGGTACATTAGTTATTTATGTGATTAGAAAATAAACGCAATATCGCAACCCTTCTTGTACTGCTATTTGTTACCAGCGCTCAATATGCACTTGTATATACTTTGGTTAAAATAACCACGAAAATCAATACACACCTTCCTACATTAGCAAAGCGAGTATAAAATATTTTCTAGTTAACAACAACCAAGAATGAAATAATTGCGCTCCCGAATCAATTAACGTACTCGGTGGATTTCGAATTTCCGCCAAGCTGACCTAAAACCTATTCCGCATAGAATTCGTTCAATTGAAGAATTAATAAATTGCTGGTTCCGGTGAAGTCGACGTTACAACTCGATACTATACTAAGTTGAAATGAGAAAACCATGTTCCCGACTTCAATGATTGAACGAAAGTCTAAACACTAACGCGTTCTACCAGCAAATTTTTTCTATTATTTTTCTTCAGGTAGCCGATTTTTTTCCAGTTTAATAAGATTCAAATTTTATTCATCCAAGTTTTTCATTATTTTCAGCGATGAATAAGTAATTACCCTAATAATTTATATAGTATATTTTCGCGCGATAAAAGATTTTCTCAATCATGTTAGAACTCGATTCAAAGAAGCATTTTTTTTATACCACAAGTGCCTTGAATTAGCCTAGAATTATATACCTGGTTAGTATACTTATCTAGGTACTTCAACACTTGATGGTGTTGTAAATCATGCAAGACAAAACGAAAAGTTGAATTATGAAATTTTCACCGATATAAAAACTATATACAGATACTGACATTCAGACATCAAGACATGTATCATTTTTTATGTACAAACGGACAGAAACGAAAATTCAAAAATACAGCTTGGATTATTTAAATAAGTACAGTCTTAATTTGCATTCATCATCAAACGTGTGTATCCCTTATAAATTTTGTTAACGTTACTGAAAAAAACAACGCTTCTTACATTAATAAAACTGAATGAATGAAAAATTTTGGCTACTGTTCTTTTCCTATAAAGAAGCTGAGAAGGTTATTCCATATCATCAAAAATTCAACGCGCCAAAACATGAGAAATAAAATCGTAACTAAAGTGAATAGGCCTTGATTTAAGCCGTTTACTTTGATATTTATATTTTAGTATCTAACCTTTTCAGCCGATAGTAAATCCTGAAACTCAACAATATAGCAACTGATGACGTGAATCAGAACATATCTCAGCGTGAAAATTTATTTAAATAGTAAAATATCAAATTCTTTAGGTAGGCCTACACCTTTTTCTTTATTCATCAAAATAAATCGCCAAAAGGGCATTCACTCATGTACACGAGAACTTCACTATAAAAAAAACATACCTACTCGTATTTGGATGGTTTGTTATGAACATGAAATTACTAATAAGTTGCAATCGTGTGATGGTGAATGCTGAGCTTTGCAACTTATGAAAGCTACAGTAGTAAGTATGGTACATCTGACAGAAATTTGATTCAATTTTCGAAAAACTCAATTTATTACATAGAACAATGTAGTATTAGGGACGTCAGGAACGTGTAACTTTTATGAAAACCATATACGATTGAGACATGTTTTTTACGTTTGAAGGAACTCTGCCTTGATTTCAACACTAGTAAGGCAATTCTTGCTGTCGGAGGTTTATCTTTTTTTTACGGAAAAAATTGACCATTGAATAAAATTTTCATTGTTTTGTGGCACGCTGATTAAAGATTTTGACTAGGACATCTCTATCAAGTAATAAGAAATGTATTAATGAAATTATCTAATTACTACCTAAGTGAATTTTAGGAAAAGTGTCTTTTCTAACAATAAGTAACTTTCGAGTTTCAAGCATGAAAATTTTGCATTTGATATTTTTTAAGAACACCTCAGCCCAGTACTGAAACTTTTTTTTTCAATTTCATTTGGAAGTAAACAAATTCTCCGTAGTTTGTACTTCACCAATAAATTTAGAATGTAAAACGGCAAACTACAAAATATCTAGAACAAGATCAATCCTCATGGGAAAGTAAAATTCTCAAGTATTTTTTTTTTGTTAGAAAATTCTTTTTGAAACAACATGCTTTAAGTAGTTAGGGATAAAAGTACGTATATTTTTTATTTTCAAATAGGCTAAAAGTAATGTGAAGTATGCAAAAGTGCGAAAAACTTCTTCGGCATCAAAATTATACATTCGAACAATTATTAAATCTTTTTAATTAGTGAAAAATGAAAAATGATTATTCAAGAAGAAGGAAGAATGCACTATGATTAGAAAGACAGACGTATATAGGCAATTATGCGTATATTTGCAAGCTGAGTATCTTATTTACAACAAAGAACTAAAAGTATGACTGGTTTGTATTTTTATGGTAGCCTATTCAACCAGCACATTTTCGTTATAGTTTACGAATAAACATAAAAATTGAAAATCATTCAAGTTAACATCACAAATACGTACTGGTTGATATTTATTATCTATGTTATGAATGCAGTCTGTTTTATTTGAAAAACGTTCTATACCAAATGGGATAGCTAGTTAGCTACACAAACAAATACAATATCACAGGTAAAAATCAAGTGCAATTGGTCTTGAAGTATTTATGTAAAGATTGAAATATACCTTTTCAGATAATGATTGCCTATTAATAGCGTATATGCCAGCCAAAATTATTTTTTGAAGTCACGCCTGGAAAAGAACTGAAAATGCAGAAAATTTATAAAAGGTAGATAACGTCACGTACCGCGCACCTATCCTCTAAGATGTTTTAGCCAAAGTCCAATTTTTCAAAAAGCTTTAAAATAATTAAAGATAAAAGTTTTTGTTCGGTGAACAAAGAAAAAGTGGTTAATGGTTGAAGAAAAGCTGAGAAAGTATAAAGCTAGTTAGTTAATCACAGAGGAAGTGCTCGTTCAGCCGACAACATCGGCTTTTTATTTATTTTTTTATTTTACTTTTTTTTTCAAGGAGGGGGGATACAAGAGGATTACATTTTCACTTCAACTCTTTCCTAAAAACCAGGCTCAGCATCAAGCTTGAAGCACAACGTATCTATACAACGTACACATATATCGAGTGCAATGTTTCTTTTTGAAACATTTTAATTTGATATAATCTCGACAAACTGCAGATTATTCGATCAGCGTTAGCATCTGCGTTCTTTTTCAAAGTTTTTATTTTCTCTGATGTTTTGCCAAACGGCGAATTAAGCAAAGAAAAAAAATCTGCTTTCGCGATGCTAGTAAGATAAACGCCTTCAGCGATACACGCGAAAATAAACTTTTTCAATTTTCGCCTCTTTGTATAGTAATCTTCTAATGGCTTTAGTCGACAGTCAATTTAGAATTTACTGTATAGCTGGGCCTGAAGTGCCGCTATTTACAGAGTGCGTAATGTTGATTAAAGGGTGTATATCGGTTCTTTCAAGCAATGATCTAGTGTTGGAAAGTATTTTTAAATTGCTTCAACATTCCTGAGTGTAAATCCTTTTTTATTTTTTATTCTTTCATTTCTCTTTAGTTATACCATAAATTTTTAAAATCTCCTTCCCTGTTCTACTCACCTGCAACATTCGCTTTAAAGGAAAGTATAGGTATGTTACTTAAAGAAGTTGAACTTGTAGAAACAATAGCTTTAATTGAATAGTTTTTGACAACAAATCAACTTCAATAATTTAAAATATTTTTTTGAAGATAGACGACACATCGAAACTGTACCGAATTTCTAATCTGGAATCGACCGAAATAACCTTTAACTTGTTTTCATTTTTTCAATCATTTTTGTATCAGCGTGCGACGCTCTTTCCCTGTTATTTCATGACACATTAACTCGTATGTCTCACATTTCACAACGAGTTCTTTGTTCACAATTTCCTTTCATAGCTCACTGTAACTTCATCAAGTGTTTTTATCTTTTATTGCACGGTAAATGAAATCACTTAAAAGTTGTTCCATTCTGCCATCTTTTACTTCATCCAAAGGAGAAGTTTCCAGAGGAAAATTGATACTATGTGGTTTATAAATAAAACAGCCTGTTAACATATTAATTCTTGAAGTTGAAAATGAAATTTCTTAACCAATTAGGAAGTCACAAATCCAACCAAAACAAAGTTTCAAGAACTCATGAAGTGCGAGAGATCCACAGGCCCAACCAGAAGTGGGAGGGAGGGTTTCCCAGGGCCTAGAATTTTTTAGGGGCTCACGTGCTTTTTAAGCCTTTGTAAAAAATATCGAGCTTTTTAGAAAAAATGACTGGCTCTTGAACAAAATGTCGGTTCTTTTTGAGGAGAGGGGGTCCATATAATTTTTCCTCAGAGCCTGAATTTTCTCTGCACGGCCTTGAAGATCCATCACACTAAACACGAGTTTTAATTGACTACCTAAACATTACCCAATTTTTCATAAAATAAAAAAAAATGTGAACTCATGTCACTAAAAGTCACTATTTTTAGGTTTAAATAACGACTTATGCAAACGCACTTACTACACACGAAAAACACAATACTTACAGCTGAATAAATCAACATTCAGCACGAGGTTTCGGATTTGATTTTTTTCCCACTTAAATGTAAAGTGGTAAGATACCACATGTTGCATAGCATAAATCACTGCAACAACGCATTCACCTGATTTCATTTTTTAACATCCATATTTTAAAATAGGTACGTACATGCACCTTAATGCTAATATCCGTAATATATTTTTTAAGCTCAGTTTGAAAGGCGTTGAGAAAAACTATGGATGAGCTTCCAACTTATGATATTCCATTTTCTTATTTGTACGCTGGTTTTGAAAGTTTCGCAGATAAGAGGCACGATAAAACATAACACAAACGAGTATAAAATGTTGAATATGGCAATGCAGTGTACCTAATACTAAATGTAGAATACACGAGTTTACGTTTACTGGATAACTTTTCGTGCATATACGTACAACAATTCAATAAAGCGTAGAAACTTAAACGACGACATTTTTCTTCAACATAAAATGACGTACGTTTGGTCCTTTTCTTGAAGTTAAATACATAATCCATGCAAAAGCAATAAGTCAAGATGTACCCCATCACTGTGCTTTATTCAAACGTAAACACACCCACTAACATTTTCCTTTGTTCCATTCTAATAAGCCTCTTTGCTAATTTTACGTAATCTTTAGACGACAGTGTTCTTCTTGTAATGCAGATTTACGACAAGATGGCGCGCCATTGTTCTTGTATAATCATACGAATACAATTGTTTATCACCTCATAATAATACCACATGCATTAAGAATCAAACAACGTCCACGTATTTATTGACGTTTTACATACCGAAAGTCTTTCTATCAAGTTAGTTATGCATTATAGGATTATACAAAGTCGAACTCAATGACGCAACCAAGTTCCTATTTACTCAGTAGAACCATTTGCGTTTAACGTGGATAATTAAATCATTATTTCCTAATTCTAAGAAGAGGATAAAGGATTATATCTTTTCTATACAACTTCCCCGTGGTATATCTACTTATATCTACACTTGAGAAACTACCTCATTTTTATGAACTGCGTTCTCGTGGCATTCATCTCTTAAGACGGGACTACGGGTATAGTGGGTTACATAAATAATTTTTGCAGGAAAAACACTAAAATCCCTGTAACTGTCAGGAAAATTAAAATTGTGGAATACCGCTCTATTGGACAAAGCAGCGTATGTTTTAGGATATCATATCAAAAAATAACTTCAAAATAAGGTCCTATAACTTCAATTTTTCATAAAATTGAGCAATTTTTTGATGTAACATTCTTAAAAGTACATTTATTTCTCCGATTGAGCGATAATCAGCAACTACAATTTTTCCGAGCAGTTACAGGGATTTTAGTGTTTTTCCTGCAAAAATTTATTGTGCAACTTACTATACCCGTAATCCCATCTCAAAATTTAACTACATATGATTTATGGGCAACGGAATTGAATGCATTTTGGTAAAACTTACTGAAATTAAATTTAAAGGTAATATCTGCCTCTTTGTCCCGGAAGTTTGACATATCACGATTATGCAGGCTTATATCAAGTGTATGAATATAAATAAAAAACAAAAAAAAAACAAAGTGCACCAAACTGTTAGTATAGTAGAAACAGACAAATTTGTAATCCGATTAAAGTACATACATCAATGGTAAACTTATCCTCAAATATTTCCATAGCCAACATGCTAGGCCTATAACAAAATATAAACATCAAAACTTCGTTTTTACAACCTTGATATGAAATTTTTTAGTATTATGAGAGGAATTTTCGCCATAAATTCATTAAATCCTATTACAAAAGTATTATGAATATCAGAATAAACTATTTTTATCAAAATAAAAGACAAACTGACTTTTTCAGCGATATATATATTATAAGTCTGTGTCGTGATACACCATTATTTATTATTTCGGCCATTTGTTTGCCTTTCTTTCTTTCAACATTTATAGAAAATGTGTTTTTTAAAAGATAGTATTTGTTCTTAGTACACGTATGTTGTTTTGTGTATTTTCAACAGGCATCAAACGAAGAAAATTGAGACCCTCGAGCTTCAAATCTTGTTTTTACATTTTTTTAAAATAAAAATAGCTTATACTACTTAGAGAAGGTTTGAACACGAAACTGGTTCACCTTTTCACGAGTGAAATGAACAATCCGGAATGAAAGAAATAGTCCAAAACACTTTTTGAAGTGTTTAGTTTCGGGTTCAGGTGCAAACTTGATTTTTGCTTTCCTGTAAAATTTTGTTCTTGAAATTTGACATGTGAATTTCCGTCATTCAATTATCTAAGTTTCCGTGTAGGTGTGAGATATCTAGCGTAAACAGTTTGAACATACCTTTCGACATGAATGAAAAAACATAGTAAAAACATCCAATTTGCCAAGTGTTTACTTTTTTACTACTTGGGGTATTATGAATACATTTTTCTCGTGTACTTCACAATGAAAGAAAATTGGAATTCTGTAATCTTCGTGCTAAATAACGAATTAAAAATGCTCACGAAGTAATAGAATAAGACGTGAGGGCGGGAAAAAAAACATGATCAACGTGTCAACAATTGTACTATAAAGACAGCAGACAGCACTGTTATTCAACCAGTAATGAAATTATACAGACTACAGAGTTACTACTCTAATTCCTTGATTCACCTGTTAAACGAGAGTGACTAGGGACGTTTCCGAATGTAAGGGATGATTGCGAAACAATGCAACTACAAAAATGGTACTCGAAAAAAATAGTTTTCAAAATCCTCCTACGTGTGTGACAAAGGCGAGAATTTTAAACAAAATTAATGGTATATATTACGTCTCATTCTTGGATGGTTGTAAAAAAATTGTGTACACCGTGACTATACTTATACATTACAAATAACCCATATGGAAGGCGTATATTGCTGTAATCCATTCGATGGTGTTTTTCGGCTTTCTAGTTCGGCCTTTGCGAATCCTAATGAAAATACCAATTTACAGATGATATGTTAGCTGTCAAGTTAGACCCTAAGGGTATTTGTTGGTAATCTCCCACTTGTAATATGGCGGCAATAGTTGAGGACACGGCTCGATACGGGGGAGAGCATAAGGGACGAATTGCACCATTTCCAAATAAATCTTCAACAGTTGGCAACGTGTCCGGATTAGTTGCCAAAAGTTTCTCTTCATCGTTACTGGTGGTTTTCTCTATTTGAGTAGCCAAACTCCATAAAGCCCACTGAATAAACCGATTCCCCTCATGTATATTGGAACGTATATCCTCCGATATTTTCTAACATACATATTTACACGTCTTCATCGCCGTTGCACCATCATCACCTCTTATATTGCATTCTTAATGATATAGTTTGGCTTTGTATTCCCTTATATACATGTATTGCATATTCATTTCATGTTACTTCACAAAAAAATTAAATCAAAGATCAATTCTATTGGACACTTCTTAAAAATTAATCGATAGTTGAATATAGACTTGAATTCTTGATGTTTTTTCATTTAATTTATATGTAGATACTAGATACCTATTTCATCAACGAATAAGAAAACAAAATCGAACCATGTACTACGTTTTACAAACGAAATCTTGTAGCATTTGTTAACAAAGATCGGATCAAAGTTTTATAACCGCTAAACCAGGATCGCACTACCGTAGTACTGTATTTACGAGGTAATAGTGAATTATTTCTCCAAATAATTTCTGCAATAAAATGAGATATCCTAGACCATTCTCGCCTAATAATACTAGTAATACGCATCAAGTAAAAGAAAATTTCATGAATTAGGTAGCTGGTGGTTTGCACAAAGGGTTATTCTTAATGGAAAAAGAACGGGGAATCCCTCCAGAGAGTTAAACAATTTGTAGTTGATTGAATTATTCGGATTTTGTAGGGTAGAGATTTTACCTTTAACTGAAGTTTGAACTCGAGTTGCTTTCGTTTGCGAAATAAGCGACGAGAATTGTTATATTTACGATTTTGCGGCCGAAAGTAGAACAAAAGTTAATAGAAACGAGGTAACAAAGGTGAAGATTTGATTTTGGTCCAAACCTAACCTTTAGCTGCGAACTCCAAAGCCCAAAAGGAAGTTTTAAAATAAACATAAGAAAAGGTACCGTTTACCTTCACCTCTTTTATCCAACCTTATACAATACCACCAGTGGTTCGAAACGTTATATTTTTTTCATGTAATTCTACTGGTAATACGACCACTTTGACAGACGAATTAAATGAAAACTTTTCGTCACATCTGGGAATTCACTTCCGAAAAAAAGTTGCGATTAAAAATTAGTCTTTTACAATGAAACCCATTTTAGAGATTCTTTTAGACTAGTAAGATGAATATCTAAGTCAAACTTGTGGGAAAAAATCAAACATATGGAAACCAATCTTTCCGATTTAAGATTATAATTATTGCATATATCATAATGGCAGTCAGCCTCAGTAAAATTGACAAGTAATGTCTCTAGAATTACGTACTGACAAATTCAAATTGTTCTTAGAATAGCAGATTATTCTAAAAATTCTATGAAAAAAATCCAAAAGGAATTTACGAAAACATTCTCGATACAAACTTCAAAAAACCTTTGAATTATGGAAATTTTTTGAAAACAGCGGAATATTTTATTTTTCATTAGTCATAATTCTGAAGAATAATCTTAATACTTGGAGATATTAAAAAAGAAGTTAATACGGTAATATCTTAGTACAACGTAACAGACGAATTTACAATGAAAGAAAGAAAAAACTCTTGCGATAAGATATGCACCATAAACGCGTTTGTGAAACTTGGAGAAAAAAAACCACAGAAATCCTCATGTACCATTTGGCACTTGTGATTACTATTACGGTGAAATAGGGCATACGAAGAAACGAAATTAAAATTCCTTCTCAAAGATAAATGAAATTCCGAGGCGAGGTCACCACGATTCTGTTCACAAAACAACAGGTTTGCGTAGTACGTTTTCAATATTCCTTTTACATGTGCAAATGGAATCCTTCATAGCGAAGCTTGGCTTTTTTTTTTCTAATCTAACACCACAGCGTTCATAATTCTTATATCTTATTTCACATAATATATGCTTCGCGCATTCTCTACCCATTTCTTCACCTTTTTCTCATTTCTTTTTTGCATGAAAGTACGTCTAAATAAAATTATAAATATAAATAGTAGCATCATCATTAAACGTAGGTATAAATTAAGGAATCGCAAAAACGACAGGAACTCGAAATTACTCGACTCCTCTGAAATTGCTTTTATATGGCGTGGGTTACAAAGTTCAAGTTTGGAGTTTTTTCTTTTAGAAAAATATCGCTTCACTCCTACGCTTCCGTCCATCATTTAAAAATTAATTAATTTACCCTCCTAAATATCAGGCTTGTGTACAGCCACATTAAACCAGTAACTACGCAGAAATTGTCAATTTTTTTCCCCCTTGGGTACAATATTCGATCGAAATCATCATACATACCTACGAGTCCGTTGATCTACGTCATAAAAAAAATTACGGCAAAAGATTCAAAGAGCTTCATTCTGAAGTACAGACCAATTCTTACTAAAACGATGAGAATTATTGCTGCTAACACTCTTGTAAAACCATTGCAACTACACGATAGAAAACTTTCACACGAATTTCACTTCGGTTAATGTTCTAAACTACAGCAGCTAACAAAGAAGTTTTATATTCTAAATAGCCCATTATTAAAGGTGGAAATAACACCGGTACGAAACTGAAAGAAATTATAGAACCCGTAACTTGAAATGTTATGGAAACGGTTCCCAATTTTATAATTTTACGACAATAGGAGAAACTCCTTATAAGTCACCTTGTGGTAAGAAATGGATGAAAAAACTCGCCACCAAACGAAAAACTGAAAGAACGGAACAACAAAATTACCAAACTTTCACTATGCCTAAATATCAAGTTGGAAGTAAAAAGTGCCAGAAAAAAACATAGAAGGAAAAGGGCAAAAGAAAATGAAAAATAACTAAAAATAACCTTGTTTCTAAACACCACTACTGTAAAGAGCACGCCAGAGAAAAAATAAAAGTGAACCAAGTAAAGGAAGAAAAAAGTTTTAAACTTTTCAAAGATATTTCCTCCGCACCAGCGAATACAATTTCAGAACAGTGGAACATTTCCGAAAAGTTAATTTCGAAAGTAAGGCCAGGAGATAAGCATTAGTATGAAAAGGTACTACAAGGCAAATTTCGACGTTTGTTACCTATGCAAAAGGGAAAAAAACGAATAGATTCTATCAATAGGTATAAACGTATAAAGAAATAGGAAAACATTAGATAGGTACTTTCTACCGTAGAATTATACGACATTCTGAATAATTCTCCATTCACTTAAACACTTGATTACTTGAATATTACACTTAAAAAAAGAAATAAAATGTAATTGAAAATGTATAAAAACATAAATTCTTTTCTAAGGATTAAATAATTCAATCTTAACGTCCAAAACTTTTCGTTTTCATAATTTTTCGCCCATTAATTTCTCCTTTACTCTTTACAAAAGAATGAAGTCTTGAAAAAAGTTGTTTGGTACAACTTTCACTTTTACAATAAATTTTTAAAATAAATTTCTCAAAAGGCTTCCAACACGTGCATCAAAAAAAAAATGGAAACATACACATAGGTATCTCAAAAATTTATCAATTTGTTAATTAAGCAATTCGATGAAACTATTCCTCCCTGAAAGAAATAGGAAATATAAAAATCAAGTTACCCATGCGGAATAACCAAAAATTAAAGGGAAAGAAAGTTATTATTAGTCGATAATTCCTTTAGATATACCGAGAAAAAATTAGGGGATGGATATGGATAAACAAAGCTTCATTGAATGAACGCTGATCATTCTTTAAAATTTTTGTACGACTTTCATGTGCTAACAAGACTAATTTTCAAAAAAAAAAAAAGCAAGTAGTAGTTTTACGTACACACGTTACTCGAAACGACAACCGCTTTGCTTATACCATTTCAACATGGATGGATGGATGGAAGCATTTTTTAAAAGATTAATCTGTTTTCGATAATGGAAAAATATGGTCACACTAGGTGCGACATTTTTGAACATCGTAAAGATTCTTGAAAAACAATAAATATAAGGCTATATATAAAAGAATATTTTCCCTTGAATTAATTTTGTTATTATACAGTGGGCACCGCTTAATAGGATCGTATCGGGACCAACGGAATTCAATTCTATTAAGCGGTCTATTCTAATAAGCGAGCGTGGAAAAACAGAAAAATTCATTTAGGAATTCACAACTCAAATTTATAGTTACTTTACATATACATACAGATATGGATAAATAAGTTTTTTTTTTCAAATTGAACACGTCATGTGTTATTTAATCAACTTTTAAAAAAAATCTATTTGATAAATTTGGAAACTATTCTTCAACAAAATTTTAAAATTAATAATTTTTAGAAGGTTTCAAAAATTAAATTTCGTTAGACATTTTTTGCATAATTTTAAGTTAAAAGCATGTAAAATTTTGAAAAAATAAAATAAAACTTCATAGACAACAGACATCAATTTTGAATTTATTTCATTTCAAATCACCTTTGGTTTATAGGGTTACAAATTTGTTTTTATTATACAGCGGCGGATAGTTTTCATGGGAAAAATTTCGAAAGGTTCACACGTGTTTACAAAAAGATTGGATCGTGAAATGATAAAACGAAGTTGAAAATCATCATATAACGAGTACCTATTGATAAGTACAATGTATTGGATATACGAATATAACAATTGAAGTTTTATTACAAGATTTCATTTATTTTTTTTTAGTTGATATTACATTTTTTTTTATCAAAAGAATTTATTTTGACAACATGACGTCGCTTCGTCGTCGCGGTAAAAGAGATATCTTCATTTTATTATTACATCCTCGGGGTGGTTTTTTCTCTTTTCGTGAACGAGGTGCTTTAGCTGAACGCATAAAGGCAAGATTTACATTTCGTTCTACATCACGAAACGGTTGGAGTTTTGTCTGGCTTTTGAGTAATATAGGACGTTAATGTTCGTCACTGTTAAGAGCGCCATTTAAATATGACTTTGAAAAGAAACTTGAAATAACGCTGTAAAAATGATGACACCGCGTTACACTATGTAACAAGCACGGCTTCCTCATTTTATTGCACGCCAACGCCTCGAAAGTTTAGTCGAAAGCGTGATATCTGAATCATACGAAAAAAATATACATATGGTATTTTTTTTATAGACAGGTTAAAGGTACATTTTTTCAAAATGACAATTATTTTGGTCGACATGTAACACGTCGCACACCGAGGCTTAATAACGAATTCAATCAATCAGAGGTTTTCGTTCGTTTCTAGTATCAAATGTCAAAAATAAAATCCTTGGAGTGTTCATAGAACATCGCAAGTATAAACGCATCGAAATTATATCAAATTTCCTTCCATTCTCCCAATAGTAAGATAACGTTGATTTTCTCTTCCGCAGATAATTTGTCAAACGGTGTATAGCCGGATTAAAGTTTTCGCTTCCTTTCTCTGCAAATAATTTTTCGAACGACAACGGAGTTGTTTAATTCTAGTGCCGCGCCATATATTTGAAAATTACTCCTTTATTACCTCCTGCACTTCCTATTATTGCTACCGGTCGGATTTAAATTAGGAGGTAATTAAAACTTTTGTACAGTCTGCTGAGAAACTTTTGAAGACCTTTTATAGTTAGCGAAAAGTCGCTGACCCTGCATCTGTTAGGACGGCATACACCTTAGATTACCTATACCCTTTTTCCTTTAATATACGATCCTGACAGCACACGCGTTAAATTTCCTTCTTGGCTAAATGATAAAATTATTAGGTGCAATTTATTATGTAATACAATAGGTACACATTAAAAAAAATCAAATTACTTTTTTGGGTTCATGATAAAACTTAATCAACAAATTGCTTAATTTAACTTTTTACATAGGCTATAAATTTTTATTCAGAGTAAACTTTCTGGTCGCTTGTATTTTTTTTATTGCTTTAGAGAAACTTATCAAACAAAAATTGACATCTTTTTGGATTAAAATCAATATGAAAGAAAGTCGTTACATTGTCACATAATTGTATAATCGTTTGAAGTAATGTTAATATTTATAATTCATTTACATTGCTTCAACAACAAAAATTTTTTATTTTACGACGCCCGGCGTCGTGGCCCTTTAGCGTCCGAAAGAAAAATCATATTTACATTGAATCAAAATACAAACAAAAAAATAAAATTAAATAGTAGATTGCAGATGCCCTAAGGAGCCTAAACACCCTTAAACATTTATTTTCGTTGTCTTCGAATACCTCGTCGAACTTGAAATGTGAATGAAGAATTACATAGCTGTTTTTATTTGAACAGAACCTTTGCAATTTTTTTCCACGTGAAACAGATTAATGAAAAAAAGATAAATAAGAACAAATAAATTTCTACGGTTTTTGCAGTCGTCGATAATTAAGTGAAATTAATTTCCACGTCACTATGTGTTTTGTTACGGGGATGAGGAACTCATAAAGTATGCGAATGCAAAAAGGCAAAAATAAAAACGACAGAGATCAAAGAAAAGTAGTAAAATTCCGCACAAAATAATTTGCCAAAAGCAAAAAGGGACTAAAATTTCGTTCACAAATTAGCGATGAATTATGTCCTTGGTCCTTGACAATTCATAGAATGTGTAACTCATACAAAATGATTTTAAATTTCTCATTTTGTTAGCAATAGAATACAATCCGTGTCAAACAGTTTTTTTAACGCACGAAAATCAGTAATAACAAAAAGCGCGGCACCACGTTATCGCTATTACTTTTTATATACGTATTACGCAACGAAAAAATGAATCGAATACAAAAATTGTTCTCCGTTCTTATTTAAAAGATTTTGTTATGCGATTATATTCGGATAAAATGTCACGTAATGGCGTTTCTGGTCGAATAATAAGAAGAGCTTTCACTAGTACGTGCCAATTTACCACCAGCACCGCACGCCAGATTGCACTCGTACTTTTTCGTTTTTCAAATCTATAAAAATATTCGCATTTAATTTTTCAACAATATCTCAGGTATAAACACAGTCAGAAATATTAATGTGTAAGTGAAACAATGAAAAGTAAAAATTTAGACCTTTTTTTGATTAATATAATTAATTTTTCTAATCGGTCAAAATTTGCCAAGTACACTTTTTTCTGATTTCATGTCAACGCTTGTCAACGCAATTTCTTACTCATCGCTAAAGCGCATCAATTAAATCCTGTCGAAAAAGTTGCTAGTCCTTAAATTTTTGGGGGCTTTTTATCGGTTGGTTTGAATTCTAGGGGAAAAAGTTTTTCAATCAAGTAACGTTTTCTGGTGTTCCCTTGTTACGAAGTTTATCGTTGTACGTGAGTCGATTTTGGGAAATTAGTGAATGGGCCTGAAATGAATAACAAGTCGGAAATTAAAGGTGCGCTTTTTCTATCTCTATTTCTGCGTTTACGTATCCCTGCTTCATCTGAAAACTGTGCGCCGTTCCACGAACGAGTTCAATTATGAAATATGATTTTTGATGGGGGAATTTGTCTCGTTCTCGAATTTCTTTTCTATGTGGGAGACGCGATAAAGTAAAAAGGAAATGAACTCTCGATAATCGACAATATGTCGACATGATTTTTTCACCCATTTTGTGTCTTCTTAAGATCCACAGTCCACCGTGAAATTTTGAAACATATGGTTAAAAATTACTAAAACGAAGTAAAATGTTGAAATTGTGAAACATGAACAGAAATGGCACTGGAAAAAAAGACAGAAATTTCCACCGAACGTGACCAAGTATCGCATCACGGCAGAAATCTACCACGAGTGCGGAAGTTTCTTCGCCAAAAATAGAAAATATAATGTTTCTAATCATTGCACACCTAAAATATGACAGAACTACAGACGGTAGATTAGTGTATAATTGTATACCTACTTATCCATGTAATCATCAAAAAAGGAACGCGGAAAAAAAATTTTGACCGAGATGTATAAATTTCGAAATATTTGAGAGGATGAAGAATAAAAATTAGAAACATTATTTCATCGGATTAATGATTTAATTTTTTTTTCTTTTTATTTGAATAGTCCAACACTTAGCTTCTTGTTTAGCACTTTAGTTACGTTCAGCTGCTTCAAAAATTGTTTCACACACCTGAGCTCATTTCATGGAAAAATATGATACTCGCTAATTCAATATGCAGTACCTAAATTAAATTCAATTAGCATATTTATGATGAATAAATTACCAAAATATTTCACGGCGGTCTCATTTGTCTGTTTTTCCTTATTCGAATAGAAGCGAAGACCGAATAAATCACAAACGCAACAACCTAATCATCAAATGGTTTGAACTCGAAACTACTATGTCGCTTTGCTGTACAACACATTAACAATTTAGCATGGCCTTTTTAGATTACATGTTTACCCACACTGAAATTCTACGTAACAAGTATTGAGCTCATTAAAAACCTCAACATTTCCTGTAAACTATAGATTAACCTTTTCGATATTGCGTGCATCTATACTAAACTACAAATATTTACAACGTTTCCACATGCTTCGCTATTATTTCAAAAGAAACTATACACTATACCAAAGAAATTCTTCAGTATATGCGATGTCGCTGTCGTATAATATATCAAAACACTCAAAAGTATTCTCTGTCGCGAGCAACCAATGAAATACATATTCGCTTGCCTTTATCACGCGCGTTTCAACTAATAAAGTAAATACAATATACAGCCAGCAGATAACATCGACATATATTCTACAAAACTTAAATTTCATATTTCAGAAACTACCTGCATCAAATACGCTCACTCAGATTATCATATCATATGTGCACAAACGTTTTCCAGAAAACAATTGAGTAGGTATAGGTATCTAGTGGCGTAGCTGGAAGGGAATATTGAAAGTCTAACCATCTTCCCTTGACATTAGTCGAAAATTTAATCAGATTTTGATTAATTGATTAATAATTGGAATTAAAACAAATAATATAGTTACCATGATAAAAATATAATTCAAAGAAGATTGATTAAAGTAGAAAATTGTAATTTTTTCGCATCGGATGTGCACAGTGCTTTTTTCTAATAAGTTTATAATGCTTTTTACTATTCAAATTCTTTAATCTTGAAATGCAAACGAGTCTCAAAATTTCATACTACACTCGTTATTGAGAATTATACGTATTGGGAAAACAGCGATCCTTAGAGAACAGAAGAAATTGTTGCACACAGGGGCACCACTGCAACCCCTCTCACGAGAATTGTTTTCCTCCTCTCATACTCGTCGTTCCTTTCATTATTAATAATTCAATCAATTCATCGATGATTGTATGTTATCTATAAATTCAATTTCGAACACCTTCGAATTTATTACCAAATTATGGATATTAAATATGAACCAAAAAATCAATAGTACTAAAGCATGAAATTGTCCAATTTGATCAACAACTGAAGTTGCAGGATTTCAGAAATTCTAAAATAAAGTCCGGTAACTTAAATTTTTCATAAAATTGAGCAATTTTTTGATATAATATTCTTAGATGTATACTTATTTGTTTGATAGAGTGATAATCTGCAATTACAATTTTCCCGAGCAGTTACATGGATTTTAGTATTTTTCCTACAAAAATTGGTTATGCAACCCACTATACCTGTAGTCTCGTCTTGAGGAAATGCCTCGTATTAGTATTTTAACAACATTTATTTGGTACCTGTATAAATTTTACCTTACCTCGCTGACCTTTTACACGAGAAATATTGCACGAACATAATGACACGCTTACTCACCTAGAAGAAACAAAACAAACGCAAATATGTTAGACATAAATCGATAAATATGAAGTGAATTGTCAAAATTTTTTTTTTATATTCAAGTCCATATTAAAGACAAGAAGGCTAAGTCGTATTAACCATAATCGTTAACAAATTGCTTTCGCCCCAAAACTCATTTATACACATACCCACATAAATAGATAATACATAGAAATCCCAAACCCTGAAAAAAAAGTTTGCGTGATTACGCGTAAAAATAGTTTCATGCAACACAAAGGGTGACGAAAAATTGAAAACTCCCGCCTTTTTCTTTCACAAAAAAAAACAAACAAAAAAATTAAAGAGTAATAAACAAGCATTAAAAACACCTGTAGGATTTCGTTCTCACCTATCATGCAATAGGTATCTACTCTGGTATCCGCATAAATAATATAAAAGTCTTTTTGGTAAATTACTTTCTCTATGTTTCTACTTTCCATAGTATTTTTATCGATTATTCTTTTCCCACTACCAAAATTTTTTCTTTTCGAGTATCTTCTGCATTATAATGAATTTCTTTCAGGAATTCATTTATTTAGCGACTTTACTTTTTTAATTTGAATCATTATGAATAAGGGCAGTAAAACAAGAAAAGAAATTATATTCTATTGATTATTATTCCACAATACTTGATATTCAAAATTACTACGAGTGTACGTGTGAAGTGAAAATTCGAATTCGTTGACAAAGATTAGACTTCTACACATATTTTTCTAACAAGACATACTTCATTGTATAATTTCAAGCGATAATGTAGGTGAAACAGTGTTATCCTAAATTTTCAAGGAATAATCTTCGCTCGTTTTACTGTTTTTCGAAGTAGCACGTATAAATTTGTTTCATTGTAATGAAGTTTTCAATTCTCTTGTCCTTCGCATTTACACAAAGCTACAGCATCCACGAGTAAATACAGATATCTTGTTAATTTCATTCTTCATCCCAAAAAACGTTCGTACGTTTTACTTGCGTTAAATTTGAAGGAAAAACTCACTTCGTTATCTTTCACACCACATGTATTGTTTTAAAACCACTTATATTTTACTACCACTTCCACATGTATTCCGCAACAAATACACAAGGAATAGTTTAATATGAAAGCTTAAGTACAAGTGAACTAAATCATCATTCTGAGATGTAGTTTCTTTTTGTAAAGGGAATTTATATTTAAGATTAAAGTTGTTTATGGCTCTAAAAACCACAAATTTGCTCAACAAACAATAATTTATGGGTGAAAAATCGAAAAAAGTTCACCATTTTTTTGGCTATGTTTTACAATAATGTATTTAAAAGAAAAATAACGTTTAGTATGACATTTCCGAATGTAAAGTTAAGTTTGAGCTTTTTTGATGGAAAATTTTTTTAAATCACTTCACACTGCGACCTCGTGACATCTACTGATATTCCCTGAGTTCATAAGAAAAGTTTTAGGTACGCCACAACTAAAGTATTTGATTTTCAAATTTCGTCGCTTAAAAGAAACTAATGAGGAAGCTCATTAACTTTTTCACGTTTCCAGTGTTTAATTTATCAATTATTCGTAGGTATAACACGACGCAATTTTATTATTGGCGATTGCCTCTAATCTTCCCACAATCTGTATGCAGCAAGCGAAAAAAAATTTAATGATTTACCAATGTGATTGCTAAGCACAAAAGATATCGCTTTTACCATGATTAAAACTAAAATGACAGAAAAAAATCATTCAACATAGATATGGGTAGCGAAATAATAAACGCTGCTTAAAAGGTAGCGCTCGTTCCACTAATTTCAATTTTTGTTCACATACCCTTGAAATAGCAAATTCACATTTTAATTTACGCTTAGACAAATGTACGTTTGTACATATTAGTTATTACTCATATCGTTTTAAAATATAAATAATAATGTAAAAAATAAAAAAGGGTTAAAACAAATTTGTGCAATAAATGACACTCGTACATTTAATGACTAAAACATGCTGATGAATTCACATATAGCTACATGATATTTTTAGGGAGACGATTTTACGTTTAAATAAATTCAGACGCTAATTTCTGTTTTCTTAACTCAAGATTCAATTTTAATTACGGCAATTACAATACTACATTTTGCAAAATTATGCAACGATTTAGGACAAATTTTAATTAGAGCACTAATAAATTGGATTATTCCAGTACATTTTAAAGATATTTCTATTTTATTTTTTTTTCAACCTGTGGTGAATTTTATTAGCAACAGCGAGCGTTATTTTATTCGAATTGTGATCATTAAAACAGATTAACTGAATACATTTTCAGAGCGCTTGCTCGGTAAAAATAAGATAAGCAGTTCCTACTCGTAAAAATTTCATTAATTTAGAACCTGCAATATTTTTTGCCGCATACAAATTCAACGTAAACCTGAGAAAAGAACATGAAAGAACGCAGTGTACTTCTTAGAGTGAACAAAACTTTTGAAATGCTAATCCTCAACGCAAAAACATAAACGTTCTATCATGCAATCTACTGCGTCAAAACGTACCAACAAAAAGCTCAATTGGAATGCACGGGGCGTTATTGACGACAAAAACAACTAGCTGGTGAAAAAGAAAAACGTTGTGCCACGAAAACTTCACACTTGATAAATTTATCGATTATGTGACAATTTACATCGTTCAGCAAGCGTGAGAAATTGTAACAAAAATTCCTTTTAATTTTTCGCCATTTTAACGTTAACCAACTATATTAAAGACGTTTCTACTCTCTCGTTAACTCTAAAGATTTTGAAAAAGGAATTTCGAATTTATACAATTTCTATAACTATCGCTCACTCGTTTAAATCATTTGTACGTAGTTATAAGCATCCATGATGATGAGAATCGAAATGTTGTTGAGAGAAGATCACGTACGGATGGTGTTTGTTAAAGCGGGCTTCATAATCCGTAAAATTTAGCTACCGGCTATCATGATTTTAACGAAGAATAAACTTTCTCAATGGTTTTCATCGGCAAATTTACTTTATGTTAAGGAAGTTTCCAAATAGTCCGTTTTGCTTCAAGAGAACGACTTACGACTATTTTCGTTTAATATACGTACATCCTACCGGCATAATTTTCCTTTTCTCGATGAATTTATATCAAACAATTTTACATTATTAGACCCCAAATTGCCCACTCCGACAACCAGATGTTTAAAAGAGAAATGGTCGAAATTCTTCCAAATATGTCTTTATTTGGACCGCCATTCTAGGTCTCACTCGAACAATCGAAGCCACAGTCGTATATTCATTTTACCTTTGACCTTATTAAGTAACTTCATAAATAGCAGCTTCATCGTATTATCAAGTGAGGATAACGGAAATAATAGCATTTTCTTTTCAGTTAATCAGGTCAAATTCCTGATGCAGCGCAATCAAAATGTATTACGTGGAATATAATTTCATAACGGTCGCTTAATTTAGTTCGCATAAAAAAAAGAATTTAATTTAAATGATATGAGTAGGTATACGTGGTTTTTGAACGTCTTTTTATTTTATTTTCTTAAAAGGAGTTACCACTCTGAATAGACCTCACATGACTCTCCCACTCTTTTCTTCTGGGCAAATATCATACACTGGTCTACCTACTCTTATTAGGTATAACGCTCCTGTTTATTCCTCACCTCTTAATCTTTTGCTCCAATCTCACATTTACGTTCATTTTGAAAGAAAACTGCACCTAAACACCAGCAAAGACGTTTTTTAACTTGAAAAAAACAAAATTAAAATTAATCCCATATGATGATTTGTTCTCCCTTTTATTTCAGCGAATGAATATTCCAGGGATAATATGCAATTTCGTTTTTTATTTCATAATTTAGACTCCATTTAAAGGCGAATACTCTGAATCTGTCAATTAAAGTTTTATAAGGTACTCAAATAGAATATTCGAACAAATCTTAGGTATATTCGAGTTTGACGAAACTCATATCGTAAAACTTTGGATACACTTAATCGATTTTCTTTCTCCAAATTGGCACACGTTTTAATTGATCGTAAACCTAACAAAGCTGAAGTACGTATAACGGTGGCACAATGGCGACGCCATATTTGCTTACGTATACTGGAAGACAACTTCTTGAAATTCATTATACTACATTTGTGATTTTATTGCGAACTGTGTAATTTTACTATTCATTCGTCTAACTTACATTAAATTGTGTACATGTGTTTTAAGAGTTCAGCGGCATTTAATAAGAACGTTCCCCGCTTTCGTTCGTAATTTAATATTCGCTCAAATACAAAACGCTTACTACCATACCTATACTAAACGAAAACAGTCCCATAAATCCACTCCACGTAAAATTTTCTTGCCGAGTCATGAATAGCAAAAATGCAATAAAAACTAGCACTTATCAACAGAAAATCAACCTAGAATCGTAATCGAGTAGAAAATTGCGAAAACGGTTACTTGAAACTTTAAATTTATCCGAATGTGGCGAAAACCTCTCGCATATCTCATCACTAAATGTTTACACAATACTGGTGACGTCACTGCAGTATTTTTCAAAACCAAAGTTCCTGTGGCTGGAATAATTAAGTTATATTGTGATTTTCATGCGGTAATCCAACTCCGGTGCTTTCTACTTTAAAAACTTGAAAAACTGATTTCAAGCTGTACTTTGAATCAGCACAATAATAAAAGTTCATTGCCTTTTTGTCTTCCTAGACAGTGCACGTTTATAACACTACGGCTTGAAAAGTTCCACAACTTGAAGTTTTTCTATTTATCCATAATGTATATATTTTTTGTATATAAAAACCCGTGTATTAGTTTTTGTATTCATTAACATATACTATTTTTAAATAGTGAAATTTTATTCAAAACTATACATATTTCCCAAGCTGAAAATAGCACTATAATAGTAGGTTGTGTTGCCAACACCCCTCCCCCCTCGAAAAATCGTGAGTTTTTAAGAAAAAATATCTTGAGATTTTCTTGAGATGCCAAGCCAAGCAATATAGGTATCATTTTGAAGGGATTTTTGAACTGATTGCAAAGAGCTTCTGAGCTTTATATTAGGTTGCTCCTCATCCTGTATAATTGAATTCAATCATAATGTTGTATTGTTTATAATTTTGCATTTTTCTTGCGATTTTTTAAAATGTTGAAAAAAATGGATATTTTGAAAAAGAAGGAAAATTCTTGGGATTTCTTGGAAATTCTTGAGATTTCACGGTAATTTTTAAGATTTCTCGAGATCATGAGACATTCTTGCAGAGCGTTGAAAAATCTGGCAATCTCAAGAAAATTCTTGAAGGTTGGTAACACTGAGGTATATTTCGTGAAAATTTGATATATAATGAATGAAACTTGATACAATGAAGAAAAAAATCGGCCAAAAAAGCAAATTTTACTAAATTCCATTGATAGGTAAACTAACGAAAAAATTAAATTTTCAATTTCATAACTAAATTTTTCACTGAAACAAATTTTGATATCATGCGTAGATCAAAATTAACACAAGCGTATTCACAAAATATTAAAAAACACGGGTATGTACGAAAATAAACAGTCACCATTTCAAGTAACTTCATCACATAATTATCTCGGAACAGCTTATAATAACAAAAAGCCCATCAACGTAGACCACTTTATGCTACAAATTACCCTCAAAATTCTGTTTAATTTGCGCGTCCATTTTTAATCCTTTATTCATACCATTCGCTATGGCGCCGTCTGGCATAAAGGTTTAACGATCCAAACGGCATCTTAAAACTTCTTTTTCCTTTTATACTACAAGCATCGAAAGGGTGTTCAAAATTATAACATCGCTGAATTCACAAGAAAATTTTCAGAAGCTTTTATACGTATTCGTCGTATTCGCGAATATTCGAACAGGTGAACAAATTGTGAAGACATTCGGCAATAATTAAATTGATTCCGGTTATCGCAAATTCTACCATACAGTACTTATTGAAGCTTATTAATTTTAATATCCTTCTATAATTTATTCATTGAGAGTTCACTCGCGGCTACCGACCGTGATTTGCATACACTGTGTCACTATAGCAATATAGCATACTAGCTGGGTTAAACGTATTTTCATTAAATTGGAAATAAGTATGTAAGTATAGATATAAACAAGCTTTGCTTCAAGAATAAAATTTCTCCGTTTTATCCAGCATTAGCGAATGTTCTGTTTTAAAATACTTTTTATACAATCCAAACCACGCGAACACGATTTTTATTCTTTTATTTTTGAGTACTTACATACAGAGAAAGTGAACTTAGGTGGAAGGTCCTCTTATGCATTTAAAACCTTTTATTTTTGTTGTGCATAACGTTGTCTGTATTACTACAGTCATAAGTATTGAGTCAGAATTCATATTTCTTGTTGAAAGAAATTTTGTTAAACAAAATACAGTACCCACTTGAAAATAAGTTACTTTTTTCTTAATTTTCAAAGATTCTTGTTTTTTTTTTCCTTCTTTTCATTGCAAAATCTATCGTGGTTTTTGTAATATATTTCCTTTATTTTTTTCTTTTTTTTAATATATATTTTAGTAATAAAACACGTAAACATCATATAGCATAACGATAAGTTATACAAAGTACAATATTATATACCACATGTACACGTACATACGTCATGTATGTGCTACGTTTCCTGTCACGTTCCTATACAATGATAAAGATTTATTCTCTTATAAATAAACCTACGTCCGTTTTATATACCATATAGCTATTCTGGTTGAATAATTTTACTCTTAGCTTTTTTTCTGGGAAGAGAAAGGGGGAGTTATTTAGTATAATACCTATATATCGTATATTAACTTTTACAAGAATGTTAATGCCTCGTTTAGAAGCAAAAAAAAAGGAAATCCTACATTCGTTTTCATTTTATTTTTCCTTTTAGATTTTTTATTGAAATGGGAAAATACTGTCATTATTTCGTCATCTTTATTTTTCTGCATTCATTACAACATCGAAAGAAAATTAAATCTAATATCCATCTGATCCATATACAACTGCTCTAACGCAAAGCAGGCATTGATTATTATCAAAAATAATTTACAATTGAGTGAAATCTCCAACCATCAAAACAAGACTTGTATAAATACAACTCCCTTCAAAACACAAACGCGTGATGAAATAGAAAACAGCATCAACAAACCCTTAAAAGATACAATGAAAGCAAATATTTTAGTTGGCCTAAGGCTTGCCGAGAATACGTCGCGATTCTTATTATTTTTCTTGTTTCATTTCAAAACTATTGGTGAGAAAAATATTTCAACAGAAACGCCACTGTTAAGACGGGACTACGGGTATAGGGGGTTGCATAACCAATTTTTGCAGGAAAACACACTAAAATTTCTGTAATTGCTCGGGAAAATTGTAACCGCTGATAATTGCTCTATCGGACAAACAAGTGCATATTTCAGCATATTAAAAAAATTGTCCCATTTGCTAAACAACAGAAGTTGTAGGATCTTAAAAACCTAAAAATAAGGTCCTGTAACTTTAATTTTTCTAAAAATTGAGAAATTTTCTGATATAATATACTTCAACATATACCTAGTAATTACAATTTTTCCAAGAAATTACAAGGACTTAAGTGTTTTTTCCAGCGAAAATTGGTTATGTAGCCCATTACACCTGTAGTCCCGTTTTATTCATTCAAATCCTTGTGATTAGCGTTTAAAACATTAAACCAATTTGGCTTATTTATTTACATTTGTGAATCAGATTCACTTTTACAAATTACAATTTTTATTTTTATAGAAATCTTTTCCTTTATACGAAAAACTGTCACCACCTGGTATACCTTCCTTTTATACGACATATTTTTAATGGAAGAAATCACGATTATTGAATAAACTGCACCAAGTAGGTAAGGTATGAATTACGTAGATTGGTTAGAACAAAAACTCCACTTTTCGAATATTTCTATTGGTGAGTACTTCATTGCATAACAGCGAGAAAAAAAACAAAGGCGCGCTGTTTTCTTCACACAATTTATAGAATTTTAATGAGAAAATTCTAATTTTTAGGAAAATGGGTGCGAAGCTAACTCGAATGCATGCTAAACTAAATCTACTTAAGAGATTATTCTAAATATGTATAACTGCTATGCTCTTCCTTGATGCATAAAATAAACTTTCTTCGTTGCCGTGAATTTAATAATGCATATTTCGCCAAGAATTTCGGTACGTAGTAATCTCCAACAATAATAACGATTAAATGCTAAATATAGGAACTTTTATCACTGTCGTTCAACCCTTCCTATATCCCTCACTTATAATTGCGGAATATGCCGTAGACGAACATGAAATAAATATCACATTCATTTAACAGCTGAAGACGCATTGACGTTTCTTCTGTCCGCATGAAAACATGGAATAATGCGCATTTGTCGATACGTCTTACTTGGGTAAAAATGTCACCGAAAACGACAGAACTTTCATTTGCAAGTACAAAAACTTCAATAATCCTCGGCCTCCACGTTTTGGTTCCAAGGCGCTGCCTCCACACATGTGACAAATGTCACACTTTTTTTTATTTTTGAATTAATGATTTTATGGTGCCCCCTTGCTTATACATATATTAATACAACTAAATTATATGAGTGCCCAAGGTCACTTTAAAACATATTTGTTGTTGAGAATTGCATAATTTGCCCATTATTTCTACTAAATGAATGTCCAATGTTTAAAAATATTCTTTAAAATACTTTGAACTGAAATAATTGCTCGAACTAAAAAACAAATCGCCATATAGGAAAAGAAAATTTTACGCTATACAATTTTGATAATAATCAATTTTTCTTTGAAATATTTATTTTTCGAGATGAAGTGAAAAAAAAATGTAATGCTAAAAATTCAAAAACTAAATTTTGAAAATGTTTGCTCCTTCAAATAAACAAGTAGACAGTATGCCCGACAGGCAAGAAAAGAGGTTTTGCAATAGCGAGCAGAAATCGGTATGTCATCAATTAGGCAATTAAAATCTTCATTCGCTCAAGTTTGAATAGAATTTGAAATTTTCTCATAGACATTGAAAAGAAAGAAAAATTACAGAAAGTAATACTTTCGTTAATTTTTTCAAAATTTCGTTAGTAGAAACGAATTTATTTCACTTCTTTCAAACCATGTCGGTATGATTTCTGATTTCCTATGACTTAAAAAAAATTCACATCCCCATTTGATCACGCTTTAAAAAACACAACTTTATCTTCAAACGCTGCAGTCATGGAAAAAGGCAAAGAAATTTTTCAACTCCAAGGAAATGCACTTGAACATGAAAAATAAGAAGTCTCGTAGGGGAATATCTATTATTTTTTTATTCATAACGTGTAAACACACCTATAAGTATAGCGAAACGCCCGTCACAACCAAAATGTCAGAGAGATCAACTTTCACGAACAACTCTTGACAAGTTGTTATGAAGCGAAAAGAATATAAAAAATTTTCAAAATCTTTTTTCCTCTCCATTTTGTTGTTGTTCTTTCTCCTTTTTCACTGTTTTTTATTTCATTTTATTTTTTTTCATTATATTTTATATTCCATACCTGATATTGAATTCTATCGCAATATTTTTTCGAAATGACATTTTTCAAAAAAATTTTACTTTGTCAACGACATGTATAAAAAAAAAGTCATTGATATAAAAATACTGTATAATGTATATTCCTACATGTAACACTTGGTGGAATAGACTTCGATATAGACGATGAAACAAGATGGCAATGAATAAATTACAATTTTTTAAAACTATTTTTCGAGGTATTTTAAACACTGTCCTTGGCAATAATAATAAATACTATAACCAAGAACAGGAAAAAAATTCGTTTATTGTTTCAAATGAATTTTTATTTGAAATACATTTTTTTTTCTTTTCGCGTTTAGTTAATACTGAATATATTTTTATCATAACATCATAGGTAAAAAATCACTAAAATTTTGCGCATAGGAAATATTTTGTGATGCAAAATCACGATAAACGATGTTCACCGAAACATGCCGTTAGAAACTTGCATATCCGGTCATCTTCGCTGATTGATACGACGAGACCTGTCACCCAATTTAACACACAAATGCTTCTAAACAATTCCTGCCCTTAGGTAATTCACAAATGCTAAGTATAACGTTTTGTTTAAGCTTTTTACCACTCAACACACTTTCATAGCGAGGATTTTTTGCAAGCAATAAAATAAAAATCAATCGCTCTTTGCGAGGAAGAAAATCCGAGTACTGGTTCTGGTACTACACGACGATAAAAGAAAAGTTCAGCTGTACTATAAAAACTATTTGGAAAATTTTACATCACAAAAAAAATACAATGATATTAAATTACACTACCCAGCAAAAAACTTTTCGATTGTCATTTTAAAAAACACGACCATTTCCAATCATTATATATCAGAGAATAAATAGGCCACACATGTACGGACTACATATGTAGATTCATATAGCTTAGCAGGTAATAGGTAATGCATACGGCCAATGAATTTCAAAATCATAAGGAACGTAAAATAAAATTTTCGAACTAAAAGCGTTTTCAGTTGTTGACATGAAAAATAAAAGTATAGTTATTGCAGTCGAAATGTGGGAAGTTCTCACTCTCAGACGATTTTTTATTCTCGTTTATCCCTCTTTGGTTTGTATTCATAGTGTGTAAATGCAATAATCGTCACCTGGTTTCGACTGCAAATGGCTTCATCTCCCGCAGTGGTAACCAATGTTTTTCGTTTATTTCCTTAAACTTGAGCAAAAAATTTCATTTTATTCGTAATCTACTAAGAAAAAGGAAAAACTGCTGAAATGTACGAGAATACAAAAATATGGACGAATAAATTGTTTATTAGATGGCATAAATCACGAATAATACTGGTAAAAATTTAACGCGAGTAATAAAATCAATTATCATTGCTTTAAATATTACACTAATCATTCATTTGAATAACTTTTATATACTTTCGACAGACAAAACCGCAGTGAAATTATTTGGCGACGGGTTCATAACTTAATTTTTGGTAGGTATATGGTTTTTGGTTTGATTGGTAACCACATCGTGTGGAAGCAAAACCACCGTCGCAGAGCCAAAAACCAATATTTATGTATTATTTCGATTCTACGTGTCAAGCGCTTTTCACGCATAAACAGGCGAAAAAAAATCTTTCAATTATTTAGATACATTTTTAGGACACCGTAGGAAAATCATCAAAATAATTTGTATATTATCGCATTAACTAAAAACGTATATCTCAAGTATACTGTATTTTTTTCATCGGACATGAGAAAATCGTTTCAGCATTAATTGGTTCATTTAACCTGAATTATTAGTAAAAGCAGAAGATGCTTGGCGCCTATAGTATAAAATAGTACACAAATGTATTAAATAACATTCCATTCACCGCGACGCCAAGGGGGCACACAGATTTCCCATTTAATGTTTGAAGTTTGAGGTAATGGGATGTAATAGTAAATGGGGCAAACAGTGAAAGGATGCAAACAGAATTACGGGAAGGGGAATTGCAAAGAACATTCATCATGTGGGACAGCGTTAAAGTTGGTCTGGTACAAACAGCGCACTGGGGGGTAATCTATTTTGGAACTTTTGAGCACATCTTTTTAAGTACACATAACATTGCTGTAAACGGCGAAACAGAAGTTACGTTCGAAGCCGTCGTTTCACTAAAATATATATTCAATTCTCTTTATTTATTCCAAGAGTGAAAAAAATCTTTTCACCTAACCAGTAAAAAGATAATTCAGTGGGAAAACTTTCAAAAGATCGCGTTTAACTTTACACAATGAACACATATAATGTAAAAATGTTCAATTCTAATGAAATTGTACTGTAGGTAGAAATTTCGATTAAAATTTTTTCCCAGTTGATAAAATAAAAATGCTGATGAGAAGTTAGCCATAAATATGAAACAATGGTAATTTATTATGTAATTTTAAAAGCAAAAAAAAACACGAAGATGAGCCACAATGTTTTTAATTTGTCTTTTAAAACGTTTAGGTATTCGTTATTATTTATTATTATTTTTTTCGAAAGCAACACAAACAACGTAGACAAGCATAAACTGTTCAACAAATGAAAAAGAAAATTATTTACGCTGCATAATTAAATTAAAATAGGTAGAAGTATAAGGTACCTGATAAAAAAAATCGTACCTAAAATAAAAATACAACCTTGACTTGAATAAATGTTTATACACGAGTAAAAATTTTCTTTGCCGGTAAATAGCTACTTTAAAATTACTAACTCACGACGTTTATAATTTAATTTCACTCTCTTGTATTTGAACACTCCGTAGTCCATAGGGAGAGCAGGGTTGAAAGACATACTATAGTAATAGAAGTAACTGAAATTACGAAATGTTGAAAAACACATCTTCGTCTCACATTGATTTCTTACTCTATGAGACTCACAACAGTAGCACCTATTAACTTTGAAAATTTTCATTTCTCGAAGCAATATGAAAATCATGTAGTTTTTTTCATTGTCACCGAACAGTCCTACCAGGAAGAAAACACGTTTGAAAAACGCAGGCGTCATCGATTCAAAAAGGATATATAATTTATTTAACGGAAATTCTTATTCCGGAAACAGGAATAATGGAACAAAGAAAACGGAAAAGTCTACGAGACGAACACAAAAAAATAAAACGATAAAAATGTTGCAAAAGCAGTAAGTATGCAATTGAAGAAAAAATAAAATGAAAAGCGAAAAAAGGACGGACATGCCGAATAGTATCGTGAATTTCAAACGTAAAACATGCCATTACAAAAAAACATGTCAGTGGTACTTTTACCTTTTAAAAAAATACCTACATTTTGAAATCAAATAAATGTCAATTCATCAATGAGGAAAGTTCAAAACTTAAAACTATTACCTAAACATCGTTTTGTAATTCGTTAACAACGTGACATGCATACAAAAATGAGTTTCTGAATAAAAAAAGGCGACCAACCATTGCTCTATGCTTTGCAATATGAACAGTTATGCGGTTCATCATTTCAAACTAAACAAGAGTAGCCATCTTATAATTCAATTATTCACCAAATGCAGGGTTTACATTTTTTTCAATATCATTGAAAAAGAGGAAAATGTACATAAAAAATTTTTTTTAGTTGAAAATATTCATTCTGTACCAAGCATTAGCTTGCGTACAAGTTCGCAACACAGTGTGACATTTTCATGTCACTCCGTGCCAATGATGTTCATCAGAAGACGTCATTTGATGCCGCATGCCACTCGCAACCGTGCCACGTCACCTTAACAATGATTTGTCATCGTATCCTGTCACTTGACATGTTCCATGATGTGATCACATGTCACTCCTGACCATGACACGTCACCATGACAATGATTAGTCATCTATGACATGGTAAGGTGGCATGAAAAAGTTACATTTTTCGTTCTCTTAACACATTTTGAGAGGAAAAAAATAATCACTAGACTTGTCATTTATTACTATAACAACGGCATGACATATAACCATAATATGTCACTATTCAGATCACCATGACATGTCATTCAACATATCACCAAGACATGATTACACGTCACTCACGACCACGACACTTGACCATTCCAATGACGTTCATCATAACAAGTCATTACATATCACATGTCAATCATAACCATAACACGTTACCATGATGATGACTTGTTATAGTGCAGTATATCACTTATGATCCTGATATGTCAACATAAAAATTACCTGCCCTCTATCACATGTTATCATGACATGAAAATTTTAAGGTCATCACTCATGAGCATGAAACGTCACCGTGACAACGATTACCATGACAACCCAGTGACGATCTTTTGTAACACTTTATGACGACTTTCGATTTTGTGTACCATAGCCAAGATATAAAAATTTGAAAATGAACTAATTCATGATGAAATATGAAATATCCGCCAGAATTACTTGAAGTTTTTTTAAACCAAGGAGAAAATTGTACCACAACGTAAATTATTACCTCTATCCCATCAATATGGGTTCAGATGTAAAGCGAGATATTTAATGGTTCCAGAAATGAAGCATTTCATTCCCAAATGCTACTTATCGCTAATACTTTCATCAACAAGGTAAACCTTTTACGAGAAAAATTTTTCAAGGAATAAAATTGATTTTCACTGCTAACTGGAGAAATTCCAAAACTATCCAAAGCAAAACAAGATTATTACTTAATACGAAGCATTCAGTGACATAAAACCATTTCCTCGCTAGGTAAAATAATTTGAAAATTGAATAATTATTTCACCATTATTTCTGATGAAGTGAATTCACATAATCTTACATCGTCACAAACAATAAACAAGTATTCTTCAGATATCGCCAATATTCGTATATTTTTGCATAAATTTCCTCTTCTTCATGGCTCTTCCATAATAAGTAGGTACCTAGCATTTTACAAATTTGGCGTATTTGGTACGAATGCAATAATTACGCTCAATAACACCAACGACATGAAAATTATTTTCAAAATAACTACAGACACCGAAGCTACTATAATATTTAAACTGCTGGTAACGAAATGACAAAAAACATAAACGTAACACAAGTTTTTCCTATATCAACATTTTATCCTCTTTCAGGCAAGAAAAAATTATACAGTAAAGCATAATAAAATGTCTTCCAGCGTAAAATATAATACGCAAAAAGTTTTAGTGTTGCATTATTATTCTATTCGAATGATTGAAACTACTAAAGCTTTCGATTTAAACTATACCGAAGGTATGTACATAAAAATTTTTTACATTCCGAAGATTTTTGGAACGCAATCGCCAAATTTTATTTAAACTTATTTTCATAAAGTATGACGACACATACAATCATACATACGAGTATATATGTATATACGTTGAACAGAAACCAACTTTTTCTTATAAAAGTGAATTTGTTATATAAAGGCAAAAACGACTGCAGCAAAGATGTTAAAGTATTTCGATAGGGGAGGTCCCTTGGAAATGACCTTTTTATTGGACACAAGGGAAGTTTTTCAATTTTTACTCCAATAAAATCGTTTCCTTCGATGTGAGAATACATTTTCAATAATTGAATCATAAATTTCTCGCATCATGAATAAATATATGGTCAGTTTTACCTAGCGATTTTTTCGCAAGATTTTCAATAAATGCCTTTAATATGTTGGGTACCCTTGCAATAAAAGTGGTTCTGCATAGATTTTACCCATCATGTGATTTTTTTTTATAGATACCTAAGATTTTTTGATTTTTCATTACGAATAAAACATAATAAGCAATGAATTTTTTTTTTCGTTCTACAATCATGAGAAAAATCTAAGAAAAATGATTCAATTATTAGACGCGCGAATTCATTGAGGCGTGAATTTGCTCCGGTCTTTTATATTACCAGAATCGGCTTTGGGTTAATGAAAAAAACAAACGCTGCAACTTTCTCAACGTTACGTTTTGTCGTTTTAACGCGAGTCGTCGAGTACAGTAATTTTTGTTGACTGACGTTAATTGGTTTGAGGAATTCCAACTTGTTAGTTTTTGGTTTGAAGAATTAAGTTAACATTGCACATCTTCAAGGAGCGGAATCCTTTCATTGTTTTGTACGCGAAAACGTTTTTGTTTTGTTGTAATACCACGACGAAGAGACGAGAGAAGGCGTTTGCAATTTATTTTTATTTTTCATTTAGAGCACGCACGTCTCAATTTTGTATTTCCAAAAGGGGGAGAAAAGTTCTTAAACGAATTCCGACTGCGCTACTAATGCTCGGGCAAATCTTGGTTGCCTTAAACTTTCAGCAAGGCTTAACAAATTATGAGTCAACTCGCAGAATCACGTCATCTCTTCTAACCTAATTCGACACCCCTCTTTTCTATGTCATAATCACATATATTTTTCGTTCTACGACGAACGTCTTTATAATTTTTTTTTCCTTACACTGTTTTCTCTTTTTTTTTCAATTTGCATTTCAGAAAACCGTTAAAGTCTAGTTTTTTGACAGATTTACGCCGAATATACATTATTTCTTTTCTTCGATGTTTTTCTTCTCCTTTGTTCAATAAATTTCCGTGTTTGCTTTGCTTTCATGTATTTTTTTTCTCAATACGTAGTACACGTACATGTATACGAACACATATGTACGATTGAATTCTAATAAGAATTGAAATTTTCTTTGTTTCGCCGTAAGCTCGTACGGCAACAAATGCATACAATTGTTCGAGAAAATGCGAATATTTTTCATCTTTCAACAGTTCGCAAAAAAAGTGAATAGGAGGAAAAACTTTATCGATAATTTTCCTCATTTCGACATATGTACCTGAAATTATGTTGGAATTTTTCAAAAAATTGTATATGCGCGACAACATTGTTGTTTAGATAATTTTACGAACAGGTACACATACAATTCAAATGTTACGGTTTTGTGATTTTCACATTATTTTTAATTGAATCTTGTCTTGTAATTGAATATTCCTCACGAGAAAAATTAACCCAGCAGAATGTTGCAGAATTGAAAATCAATACTAAATCAGATATTTTTTAACGCTATTTATTGATAAACGTGAACTTTAAAAATTCTAATTCTCGCAGCTTAATCATACAACCGGCAGGAAGTTTGTAAATAAATATAATTACGTATATCAAAATTACCTTCGCAGCGCAAAATTTGCGTCCAGCAAAGTTAATATTTTTTCTCAAAGAGGTGAAATTGAAAATGAAAAATTAATTAAGCAAAAATGACTTTTTTATTTTTTAAAAGAAAAATTAGATAATTCCTTCGCAAGCATCGTATAATACACATCAAATAATAAATTAAAACAAAATCTAAAAATGCAGACAGTAATAATTTCGCGGCCAAGAATGACTATAAAAATAAAATAAATAAAATCAAAAGAAACAGGAAATAGGTAAACAATTTAAAAAGTCATAAACCAATGAAAATTTCAATACATATGTAAATTAAGAAAATTTTGAGGACCATAACAATTTCTACATGACGCAAAATCTTTTTCATTTACTAAAATGTTGACTACAGACTTACAGAGCACGTAAAAATGGGATATTTTATAAACATTCAAGTGTATTTAATTTACTAATATAATCTTTTCAAGTATATAATTAAAGTGAAAAAAAAAGACGATTCCTCATAGTTATCATTTCAAGAACGGACTTATCATTATACCAAGTGTGTTGAAAAATCACAATATCACATTGTATTGAGATGTTCAAATCAAAACTAGAAGGACAAAGAAGAGATATAAAAGCTCAGGAATGAAGAGGAAATTCAAGAATAAAAGGCGATTTAACTACGCATCATTTCCGTTGGTTCAAGCATTGTTTGGCGGTGGTGTCAGAAAGTGATAAAAATATATCTTAGATAAAGCTTTTAAAAATATTGATGTTCAATTCAAGAACTGTTTAGATGGTGCATTCAATTACACAACAATTTTCTATTTCAACACATAATTCGCCTTACAAGACAATCAATAACGAGAACGGCGCACACATTCGTGAACGTTTCCAAAGAGTAATCAGCGATACTTTTTTGAATGGCGGGAAAGAGCGAAATATTTTATTTAATTTAATGTTACATCAAAATTCCAATTACTGAATAAATTATTGAGAATAAATCTTGAATAAAAATTTCTAGTTGAATCTAAACCCTTATACCTGTAATACACGTATTTAAATTAAACGGGTTTTCAATAAAATCATTACATTCATAAAAAATTAAAAAACTGAATGAAATAAAAATAAATTAATTTAAAAAAGGTGCATAATTGCCAAACTGGCATTTGAAATTATTAAAAAAGTAGTTTCAATTTTATAAAATTTGGAGCTTTTAAAATCAAAATTTGCCTTTCGCAATAATTCTGGTATGAAGAGTTTATCAAGAACTTTCTATTAAAAAAAAACAGCTTTCAAACTATACTAAGGACTGAATTAAAATTTGCCTATTCACGGATAGGACACTTCAAAAGTAACGCTTTTTATTCGTGACGGTTTTCGAGTCATGTGCTAGAGCAATGGCATGAAAATGTCAATAAAAAATTTCAAGAAACCTTTGAAATTGAGTAAAGTTAGAATTTATCATACGCCGACGATATACGAGTACCTTGTATTCCATAAAACTTAGCGTTGATGTCCGAGTATTTGCCTGTTTTATTTATCACGCCAATAACCAAAAGACCAACGAACGCGTCCTATATGATTCATCGCACGTGTTCAAGTCACCGTTCAATTGACTCGTAGCTTCACAGCGATGCAAAAAACTAAAAATCCACTAAAAATGTACCTCGTTTTTGGTAAATTATGTTGACAAGTTTACGTGGTATAGTTGAAAAATATATCTTAAAACTTCCCCACGAAATAAATTTTCAAGCCCTAATCTTCACCCTTTTTCAAAGCTTTTTCACTCGTAACAAGAACGTGTTACACTTATATCATGTCATTCATCTTTTTTGAAATAAAAGACGAAATTTATTGATTTTTCTCCACTTATTTTCTCCTTTGAAAAGTTTTTCGAAAATATGAAACAAAATAAAATGAATATTATAGAATTTGAAATACTACTCTTGCTGATTGCTCAATAATGAGCGTTTCGTTTTATTCAAAGAGCTAAATAAGCAAAGAAAAATAAAATCAGAGTATCAAGCTCTACATAATTATATATTAAAACAGAATACACATAAATGAATTTTTATACATTTCACAAATTAAAAAGTAATTTTGATGGGAATATGAGGATATTTTAAAATGAAACTACTTTTAGTGCTGTCAAATTTTGAAAAAGCAAAAGCTTAAATGAAAATGCGTTGCTTGAAGACATTACATAATGCGAAATACTAAACAGACAGGTAGGTACTAGGTAGTCTATTTTGTATGATTAATCTAAGTAACACATCAAGTTGATTAATTACATTTACTCGAAATTAACAAAAAAAAATCTTGAAACATTCAACGTTTTTCACATTTTCTAAATGAATCGTTGAACAATTGATAAAACATTTAAGAAAACAAGTCGACTGGAAATGCCAAGTATAAGTAGGCTGGATTGGATAAACACTAAAAATACAGGTATGATGATAATTCTGTCTAAAAAAACCAATTTGCTCGCGATATATTAAAAATGAAGTGCGTGCCTTCAACGCTTCTCGTTATTTACATACTCGTAAGATCTTAAATTCAATCTTTCACTTGCACTTTGAATTTTCTAAAAAGAATTTCATCCTTTGGGAAGAAACATGAATACAATTTTGGTAATCTTCACGCCGACGTCATCGCCAGACGGGAGAATAATTCTAACAATGCAGCAGCTTGTTATAAATGGCGTTAATGTTGAATATTCTTTAATTAAAATCTTAACCTATTTCATCTGCCACTTTCAATTCAACGCTATAAACCATGTGGTGAGAAAAAAAATCAAGCCACCACGACCTACTTATTCGTGAAAAATTACGCTACAGAAATACTAATACCGAAGAAATCTCAAAGTTGGTGTTACGTGTTGTGGGAGGGGAATAAATAGGAAACCGGAGCAAAAAATCCACCGAATACATTTTTTTCCACTAACTGTCAACAGATTTAAAATGCGATTTACAAAGAACTGAATTAAAATGAAAAGTCTTTACAAAACGACAATTTTCGTCCTTCACACAAAATTCATTCTGAAATGTATATTTACTAACAGTGAAAGTGGCACATGACAAATAACATGACACAACAAAACGCCACAGCCTAACACAAAACCTAGAATAAGAAATAATGAAACTTCCAAAAACGTGAGCGCTCAACTACATATAGAAATAAACCGCGTGGTAAAACCACGACGAATGCGTTAAATTAAAGAGAAAATGTGAAACATAAAGACCGGCACAAGAAGAACGTAGCACGAAAACGAAAAATATTCCCTCTTCCCTTGAAAAAACCGTCACCAACTGAATCTTATTTCAGCAGGAACTATTTTTCTCCATATACTCGTAATTCATTCTACTTCTCTTGAAATAATTATGAATGAAATCTATATGCGTATAAGTCTACACTTTTAAATAATGTTGTTACATACTCAATTCTCATATAATTTCGATTAATAGAAAATTTTCTGCTCCAATTAATAGATTTTCTTAAGCATCGTTGTAACAATCAACTACACTATTCACAAAATCAAAATAATTCAACTGTACTTTTGTTAGATAAATTTGTTTTTGAAAAAAAACAAACAAACAAACAAAACAGATAAGAGGTCAATTTAGAATGATCATTGCAACTTGAATAATTCAACTCCTAATTTTTCGGTATCGGTACTAATGCAGAAACAATGAATTGACATTTACAACTTCAACGATAAATAATCAATCAGCTAGAAATGAATGTTCTAAAACAAAACAGCAACTTTTATGGTTCTACTCATGAAGTTGATACGTCAGATAAATGCCAATTTTAATATTTCGGACATGACACGTAATAGTTGCAAAATACAAGCCAAATTGGGAAATGCTTATTAAAGAAAGTTTACCTCAAAAAATGCTGCTCGTTATTCGATTTATTGTTAGTCACGCAAACTTAAATATATCAAACTTGAAAGTTTCTTTCCACTCGTGTTTGACATAAAAAACCATAACCGAACTTTCGGAGTAACAGTTAACCTGAAGAAGTCTTATGAAATAGCTCTCTTTCGCAACATGCAATTCAACGTTTTAGAAAGAGTAACAATAACAGCTAAACTAAGAAATTTATTAATCTTGCTGTGAAAATCTAGACGGGTAGATGCACGTTATAATAATTTCAGACAAAATCATATCAAGAAGAACTAGATACAGACACGTTCACTTCATGATGCTGCTTATGATTGAGACACTAAATGAAACATTTCATAAATTTTTTTCAACGGACGATAATCGTACAATCAACTGTTTATTTTTCTTTAGCGCGGTCTTTTCGGCTCAACTAACAGGAAAATAAAAAAATTGCTGCGATCGCCGTTCAATGAATTGAGAAAAGAACAACTGCCGGAAATTACCGTGTTTCCATAAACACATAAATGGATGTATGCTTGTAGCGTAGCTTGACCATCGCTATTTACGGCGAATCAAGTATGCAAATTATACAACTCTACCAATTCATTCGTGTAAAAATACAAGGCGATGTGATTATGCAATTTAATTTACTCGCTTGGTAACAACGGCGTAGAATGGGCAAATTATTCTGCGCGCATGTATATGAACATTTTTGCGTACCGGAATAAATTATGTGATTATTATTTAGACGAAAAATTCTCCATTATTGTATTCTAGTAATCGAAAATTATTGGAGGGTGTTAAAAAAATTAAGTTGTTGATAAAAAAAAAAAGGTAACATATGTAAAATATTTTTAGTATTTTTTTCAATTCATTTATTCATAATTAGGTACACAGAATTATTCTCTAATCGAAAAAATATTGGCCTGTTTTATGATAAAATCTATATTTATAAAAAATTAGATGGAATCGAAACGTCACTAATGAATTAAACCCTTGAAACTATTTGTTACGAGACGCGACAAAAATCAAATAACATACAACGAAATCATCATGAAAAATTAATGAAACTAAACGGTTTCGTTTTGTACGTCCCATAACTTTTCTTTGTTGTTTTTTTTATACTTCCTATTTCAAAAAGTTGAGCTCAAAAATGTAACAACTTTGTAGAGTATAGTTCTAGTGGTCGGTCTCCTTCGCTGCGTGGTGTTCGCTCAAAATGTTTTTTTTTTTATGGTATAATCTTTTTCGAAATAGTTTCGAACAAAATACCTAAGTTGATGTCACATCGTCAATTGAGTTTGTTTACTTGAATTTTCCAAAATTAATTTCCTCGACGATATTTTCTCTATGGCTATCCACAAAACAATTGTGTAAACAATTTTTTCACGCTACACGATTTTTTTCTATTTTGATATTTTTTCCATAGATTTTATTATTAATGGGAGCACACAGCGGAGTTTTGGAGTAGATTACAAATACGATGAAAATCTGGTTAGACTATTCGTCTTTGTTAGAACATGCTTTAATTAGCAATTTACGTCAATCATTAAAGCGTAGTTACGAACGCATCTATTCTCATCAAGTTCAAAATATTAACCAAACAAAGTTCGATAATTAATTTTGAATATCAACGTCGTCGATGTAATATACCTTGATGCACGTACCACTTGAAACACCTTTGTTTATTGCCATTTATAGGCTAGTACGAAAATCTGATAACTGATACATATTACCGGGGATTTTAAAATTAAATGTTCCTATAGCAGATGCTTATAATGATGCTTAAATTTTACGTAGTAGCATATGAAATGATAATACCGAATTGAGAAAGCTAAGATATGATTTCTTATGTTTCAAAAATAATAGAAAGTCAGATTTGCCGTATTATTAGTGAACGAAGCAATTTCACCAATAAACATGTCGAAAATGCGCTTACAATGTGTTAAAAACTGAAAACACGTGAAATATGCGTAGTCAATTGAGAATTAGAGCGAAGAAATTGAAGTCAAAACGGCAGACAAAAATTTATTCCCTTTTTTAGAAACAAACTTTTGCCAGGAGTAGACAAATTCTTGAATTGTATACGACATTACTTCAATTGTTACACGAGTTACTTCATTGTCAACTTTTTATTCGTCGTATTGGAAGCTTGGTGATTGAGAACAATGAGCAATCATCCACATGTAAGCACATTTCTCTTTTAAATTTAATTTGCGGTGAAATGCAATCGATGCAAATTATTCAATTCTTTTTACTTGACGTAAATCTTAAATAAAGGGAAAAAAATTTTCTCCCTTTTTATATTTCTGAAAAACAATCTAATTTTGCTTGAATTTTTTATAAACGTTTCAATTTGCAAAAGTAGGTTCAATAAATATTTCAATATTTTTTCTTCTAACAGAAGTAGGCTGATAGTCTCGTTAGTCTGATCATGCTTCGAATAATTAAAATACCTATCTTGTTTTATGTATTTTATCAACGAAAATATTTCGTATTGCGGTGACTTTTTTGCATTATAAATTTTATATAGCTATTCGCATTTTATTTTCAAGTATTTAAAAAATGTTGAAACAAAAGCCTAATTGGTTAAGTATAGAATTGCGTGCATTTAAACAATATCCTAGCATTATGGGAATTCATCAACTTCAAAATGCATGACACGACGTTAGTAGGAAGTAGTAAATAAATGTATGGCAACAAAGTAACACGATTATGCCAATACTAACCGGATTCGCGGAGTAGTTCAACATGCAAAAATATTATTTTTGTTGTTGAAATAATAACGATTTTGATTTTACATGCCGATAATGAAAATCTAATAAAATCTTTTCAAACGATACGAAACGAGAAAAAAATTTAAAGCAAGCAACATCGCGTCAATCCTGTTAGCACTTAAATGAATCTTAATACCTTGTTTTTCGTCGAACTGATTTGAAAACTCAAGTGAAATTACGAAACATGGTACAGCTGCAGGTTCAACACGAAAAATTTCAAATTACCGAAAACATAACTCAATAAGACAGAAGTACATGCCGAGATTACGATGAGAAAATTTCTCAAACTTGTTCAACTCCGAAACACGGCATTTCGAAGGAAATTTTTCCTAAACTTAATGGATGCCGAAATAAGATAACGAAAAACATGGCTCACATTTCTAAACCCGTGAATTTAAAAGTCCTATCGGGGGAGTTGTAAAGGCTATGTTATTTTAGTAACTCGATATCATTGTCGTATAACATCAGTGGCGTCTCCGTTTTATTGGAAACAAAAACGCTCTTACTGCAGGCAATACGTTGATAATAGGAAGCTATTCTTTCTTTCTTTTTCCCACAGTCAACCGACACACAGCACCGTATTTGGGAAAAATTTTACAAACCGAATAACTCTTATATCGATTCTGTTTATATACGTGTAACGTGTTGTAATATGAACTTGCGATACTAAAATACGAGTACGCACAACTACGTACACATTTCATTTCGAAGAAGCGACGAAAAAGGAAAAAAAACGCAAAGCGCACGCCAAGTTAAACCTATTCCATTCGTAACCAAACACCGGCACCTTTTTGTTTTTGGCCTTTGACCCAACTTATAATGAAATCTGGAATCATCTCAACTTCAAAAGATCACCAAAAGGTGAACTTTCGATGGAAATTTTATATTAAGTCAGAATTTGTTTAATACTGCAGCGATCATTTCACTTCTAGTAAAATTATCACAGAAAAGTTCAATTTCCTCGAATAACGTTGAAGTTCTGACGAATCTTGACATGTTTCCTTTTAAATGCTTCAATTGTAGTATCAAAGCTAAGATTTATTTTTAGAGGAATATTTTCAATTTTTTTTTCCACTATAGAAAAATCAACAAAAAACCAACATATTCTCAATTTCAACTCAACAAAACTTGTTTTTATGTAAGGATGCTCGGCAAATACGTCCTTTAGCGTCCGCCATTACATAACAACAATTAACAATTAAATACAGGAAAAATAACAAAAGTAAATGATAAATAGAAAAAGTTAAATTAAATTATAAATTGAAGTTGTTTCGAGAAAGTTACATATTTATAATATTGAAGATATGTAAAATTTTGTCATTACATTTTTTGTAAATTTTGATAGTTCTACAAAAAATATGATAACAAAATTTGCATATTGCCCATATTGGAGGCGCTACATTACTTGGACATTTTTTTCGCATTGTTACTCCTTCAGTTTAGAAATTAGGCAAAAATATCAAATGACTGATTTTACTGTAAGTATTTAAATAGACAATTGCTGGTTACCATCGATGAAATTCTCGTAAAAAATAAAAGTTATGTAACTTTCTATCATCCCATGAAAAAGAAATCTCGATGCATGAAAAACCTAGAATGAAGAAGCTTCGTGTGGTTCGTGAGAAGCGGCGAGTAAAATTTTGCTCGTTAGAAGTTTAGCAATTATTTTTGAATAAGCTTTCGTGTAGTAAATCGTAAGGCGCGAAATTGCCGAAACACGCGATATATTTAGCTCATATTTTATATTAGTAAGCGTGTTATCGTTGGCTGCAGTTTAACTGAAATTTGTAATATCCTTCACGTTTAATGGAATATGACAACTTGGAATCCAATTGTGTTGTCATTTGCTCGTCAGAATTAATAAAGAGTAGGGTCGCATGACACGAATACTTCGCTGTACCCGTTAGGAGTGTCATAAGGTAAATGGTACGTGAAATAGAAAGCACCTCGGAAACATACTTTCCATCGGTGATGCTGTGGGGTGAAAAGTTCATCATAGCAATTAGTCCACGGCGAGGGAGCGCGTTTTTTCTTCATGTTGTTTTTGATTTTGTATTGAAAACATCCGTTTTTCTGGGGGGAAAAGTTTCGTCGAAAATTATCCGTGGAATTTCCGGAATTGAAGGTGAAAATTTGAATAATATATTTTTGATTTATGCACAAGCACTACGAATAGGTATCTACCTTTTTCGACTAAAATGAAAAAATACTCTGAATTACTCTTGTTCGTACCTACTTAACGCGTTTATAATTTTAATATCGTCGCTTTTGATATTTTAGAAATTCGAAATATTTGCGTATACCGTCGAAGTGTATTCAAGGCGGCAGGAGCTTTGCGAAAAAAAGTACATCGTTTTAGTATTCGCAACAGTATATGAATGTAGCGGGAATAACGCGAAAAATACTTATCACACCAGCTGAATAAACAGAATTTATAAAAATAGTTAATGGATTTTATAGTAAGGGAAATATTCGTGTGTGGTGATTACGAATATAGGGGTTTTTTTTGGCATATCAAAATTGCAACTCTACTCGTGTCTTATTCAATAAATGTTCTCTTTTGTATAGTAAGCAAAATGTACGTATTTCATTTTGTTTTTTTTTTCAAAAGTTCATGAAAAGATGGGTTGGATTTTAAAAGCTGAACGCACGTAGTTGTACTTGCTAAAAAAAAGTGTCGCAGTGGCAAGCGTACCTAATAGCTTTTTTGGAAATTCCTGCTTAGGTACTTCATATTTCATTATAAACTTATGCGTAATTATGCATCTCGAAAAAAAAGAGAATCGACCGAAAATTCACAAATTTTATTTCACAAATATTTACGCAAATATTCGTGAGTTCATTTGTAGCATCGAGAGAGATTTTAAATTAAATTCAAAAACGGAAATGATTATTTGCGTCTGCCTAAAATTATAACTTACTTTTTCGTTTTTTTTTTCTGTTTTTTTACCATGTTATTCTATTGTAGTTTTTTTAGTAATTTTGTATTTTTTGATTTAATGATAGATGCTGAAGGTCCATGACGCCGGATGTCGTAAAAATAAAGATTTGTTGTTGTTAAAATTATTGTATTTATAGTTTTAAATGAGGTTTTACAAGAATTAAAACTTCATAAAAAGTTGCACTATAATAGGACGACATTTTCAATGAATTCACACTTTTGCACTTCGATAAAAATTGGAATTTTAATAATTTTTGCGATATAATAGCATAAAATTTAAATTTTAAATGCAATTTGAAACCCGAAGCGTCGAAGCAGACATGAATTTTACCGAATAGTAACATTTTACTAGAAAAAAGAATCATTTGTTTTTTACCTTGTTTCAAATTTTTCGTTATTATTTTTACTCGTTCGTTTGTTCATTTGTTTAACGCTAAATGAAAAAAAGTAACGTTTTTTTCTCAAAAAAGCAAATTAATGATACTGTTTAATTTTGAACATTAGTCGCTTTTTTGTTTATTTGCGGGCGTCAACTGCATAGCAAATACAATAAAAGAAAAATAAAAAAATGTCAAAAAAGTTCTGAAACAAACGTTGATTAAAAAAATAAGATGAAAAATTTTCACCGATGGATTAATAAACTACAAAGCTTCATATTGAAGAGAAAACGATGTTAAATTGATTGTAAAAGTAAACTTTATTCCTTTATCGTTAAATCAACTTTTATTATCTTTTGAGATGGATGTGCTTTTCCACCGAGGGTATTTTTTTTCCCTCGCTAGCTTAACGGAGGATTTATTACTAGTGTAATAATTAATAATAATAATAAATAAAATTCATTTCATGGTATGGTATAAACTGGCATTAATAACGCCATGTGATAGATCAGTCCTGATTTTTAGGAGAGTTGGGTCACACCCAATCTGCCTCGGTAATTTTATTATTAGGGTTTTTAACAATTTTATAACGTTTGAATCAAATGAAAAATTTGTATTTTTTTTTAAATAAAATGTGAAAAATGCTACCTCGGTGGAGCCAGTGCAACTTGGAATTATAATGGTATCGAATTAAAAATATGTACATCGTGTGAGGGATAAGTAACAACCATTAAACACATTATTGACTCATGCGAGTTGTATGAAGTTCAAAAGCGGCTAATTTTGGACCCAGATTTCAAGTTCAATGAGGTGTTTGAGGACGATGAAATGTATAAAATAATTTAACAAGGATATATAAAATGCAAGTAGTCAGGTATATGTACATTTGGCATACATTACATGTCCTAAAGATTGAGTATCTGTGAAGGAAATAAAATATGTGCTCTAAATTATTTTTCGAGATGCATTTCTCAATTTATCAATCATGGAAAGTTTTCTACCTATAGTCAATCTCCCACGAATATTTAATAGTACCGCGACGGTTCATTAGTTGGAGAAATAACCTTCGCCAATTTTTATGATGGAACGAAAAAATATTCCCAGTAATATACTTGCTTCAATGTGTGTACATATACTATATGTATATAAAGTACGGCTATACTCGTAAACACGTAAAGTATGCAGTTAAATGAGAAAAATCGGCTTCGTACAAGTCAGATTCGGTTATTTTTCACCGATATTTCCGCTCATATTTCGCGAAATTACTTTTTTCCCCGCTATCAAATCACCATATACGTGGTTCGAACTCTAAAAATTGTACGCTTTGTTACTTCCACGATAATCCGCATCTCAAGCAAAAAATTCCCAACGTTAACTTTATCTGCGGCATACTCGCTTCAACAAGGAATAATATAAAATCAAAGCGCGGAAAAAAAGAAATCACCAATAATTACCAATTCTAAACGCAACGCTTTATCGGCATAAAATAAACCTCAAACGCGTTGGTAATTTTTTATAGCATTTGCAACGATCGCTTTTATTTTTCTTATCTTTAAAAATCCTCAACAATTTTCTTCCACTGAATAATACAAAACTAAACAACGAATTAAAAAATTTTAACCGAATTGCAATTAAAGCGCGAAATTTATATTTCCCCAAGGTTTCGGAGTAAAATGTTAAACTACGCTACCGATAAGCACGATTTTTTCACATGAACTCAGATTTAGAATATTTATTCAACGAGATCTTTCCTCGCTTTTTTAATTTCGCCGAAGTTTTTCCACTCTCAAATACTTTTCCTTTGGTGCGCTATAGTCTGCTTAAAGATGATAAAATTCATTTCACAGGTGTTACTTGTAGACGCTTGAAAATTTTCAACGATGCGACAACCTTTCTATACAAAGTGAGAAACAAAACTGAAAAAAATTTTAAAATCTTTTTCACACGAGTTCAACGACAAATAGAGTCGCATCGAAAAGTTTGCCAACTTTTTGTATTCAACATCGCGAGAGAAAAACTCGCGCTTAAATTCATTTTCTCACAAATTTATTAAATAAACAAAAATTTTCCAAGTTATTTTACTTTTTAGCGCAAAAAAATATCAGATTTAAAAGCTAACGCGTGTGCCAAATTTTAGTCTAATGGAGTAAAAAAAAAACTTATTCATCTGCGTAAATATTTAGCGCCGTTTGTTCACTCACTAACTTACACCACGTAGCGCATATAAATTTCGTTGCAAATCAAAAGAATTATTTTCTATTAGAATTCTTGTTTTATTTCTTTCAAGCAAGCAACGAGATTTATTTTTTACATGGATGTCCAGCAACTCCGACCTTCAGTGTCAATACCTCCTCTACAGAAGGGCCAGGTGCTGGCTTCGTGACGTCACCACTATGGGTATGAAATCAAAAGAAGCGTTGATTCAAAATCAAAAATATTTCGAATGTAATGAAATTTTAACTACAATAGCAATTTTTAACGTATTGAATGTTTTCATGTTACATTCATTTTGTCATAGTGAGAGACGAAAGACGAAAAAAATGAAAATTCAATTAGTGAATTCAATCTACCAATTAATTCCAATGAAAATAAAATCCGATAATTATTCGAACGTTGAAATAAAAAGGTGTACAGATTCTACGGTCACCAAAAACGAAAAAAAAAACTTAATTGCAATTAAAATAAAAAACTAAGCTCGAACAAGGTAACATAAGGTCATAATCATGTAGTATTACAACGAAAAAAGCCACCATTGTAATGGGTGCTCTCCAAGTGACGAACCACAGGGAGCGTGAAAAACAACGTGATGGACTGACAGACCATCATTACAACGATAGCAAATAGTTTGAAAAGGGTTTAAACGGCATAGTACTGGAAAAACCGCTAACCACAACGACATTTGTTATTTCCCAAGGCAATCACGGGTCGCCCATCGTTTACGATAAAATCAAACGTTAGAATTCTCTCTGGGTACCAAATATGCCAGCAGGAGTCTATAAAACGGCCATTTTCTTTGCTTTTTTCTCTCTCTTAAATAACTTCATTTTCTTCCCAATTCCGCTGATAGTTTTATCAGATTCGGTTGAAGAAAAAATTCCTAGTACAACTGTTTTGTACGTAATGTTTGAGAATATTTCGCAACACTTCAAAAAACCCGCCACCTAGTCACCTACCTGCAATTCAAAAATGCTAATATGCGAGAACAAGAAAAAAGGAAACAAAATACAGCAAAAAAGTTTGTATTAAATTTTTTTTTCAAATCCGCCACGACCCACTAACAGGGGTTTTCTCATTTATATAAGATTAAACAAGAAAATTTCTAACGAGTAAAAACTTCTTAATGTATTTTTTAATAACTAACCATGCTTTTATTACGAAGCTGAATAAAAACGTTGATGACGAAAGGACAGGTCGGACGAAGACTTTAATTATCCGACATCATCTCGTAAAATAGTAATAGTAATTTCGGGTCATAAAAGGGCATGTTTACAGGTCCCGCCGGACTGATAATGTCGCTGTAGTCTTAATCCTTTGCTTAATAACAATAATTGACTAGGATGGCGCTAGGGCGAACTTCGTACATCGCCTCTTGTAACTAGGCTTAAAGCGATGTGATTCCTAATGTTCTCACGTTTCTGCTAGCTAATTTTTTAATTTATAATAGTTGCCTCAACGAGTAGACGACGTAATTAACAAGAAAACCGAATAAGCTTCGAATTTCTCTGTTATACCGTTACACGCATCTACCTACATACTAAGTATACTATATTTTGATTATAGAATATAACCCAGTACAGGTATAAAGTGCACGCTTTACGTTTGAATAGTACAGATGTGTACTAAATTTTGGTATTTGCTACGAATTATTCTTTCACGCTGATTATTTCTCCTATAATATCTGAAAATTTCCACCATTTACAGATTATCGTTTAAATATTCTACCAGAAGACAACTGCAGGCCACTTGAAATTTCAAAGTAAAAGATTACGCAATAAGATACGGTAACGTTTATATCGCTAAACAAGATTATGTATATTCGATAAATTCGTTGACTAACAATTATACCAATTAAAGCAACTAAATCCTCACTTCTCCTGAAACGAGTATTCACCTATTTAATAGGCTTATACGCCCTACGAACTACCTAATAAACTAAGCAAGCGATCAAAAACTTATGGGCGTTTAGTGTCTGTCTCGTGTTTTGGGAAATATATCGACAGAAGATTGGAAAATCCATTTAGAAAAATTTTCCTAATTGTTTTTCTAAATTTTTTATATTTTCAAACTAAGCATAAAAAAACAAATTGATTAACTCAAAAGCAAAAAGTGTCAAATTTATTGCGAGGAAATATAACAATCACCCATGAAATTTTCACCTTCTACACACATACGCAAGAGTATGCGCATTTTATAGATTTATAGGTCATCTAACGTTGCTTGAGGTTAAAAGTTTCCGGATGTTCGCTTAATACATAAAGAGGTGACACGGTAAGAGGTTTTCTCACATATACCCACATTTTTTCGTTCTTTAGCTATAATTTGTTGTATACTATAAATGATTATAAATATATCACCGAAATAATAATTTTAAACCTATCAGAACGACGATCAATGATTGACACATTTTATTGTAAAGTAAATGCATTAGTCTGAGGAAAAATCTCAATAATGCAGTTAAAAAATATAAAAAGTTCAAGGACGTACCAAGGGCCTTTTCTGGAGGGTTAGAGGGTGAGGGGGGACTTTTTTTTTTAATTTTCGCCATGTACAGCAACTGAGGCTTGAGGCGATTTTTGAAGGTGTTGTTTAGAGGAGGTGTTTCAAGCCCGTTGCCGAAAGGAAAGACAGTAAGTTTTGAATTTTGATAGGGTCGTCGGAAAGAATTTCTTTTGGATCTTCAGAGGTGAGAAATAGTGATCTTTCTTTTTGATACTTTGGACAATGAAAGAGAAGGTGGTTGACCGAAATTTGTATGGAGCAGATATGGCATATTGGAGGTTGTTCTTTTTTGAGAAGGTATGAATGAGTCAGAGAGGTGTGGCCTGTGCGAATTCTGGTGAGAACGACATCATCAACTGATGAAAATCTCAACTCATATTTTTAAAATTCTCTACTTTTCTGATATTTTTTTTTACCTGGCCGCAGTTACTTTACAATGACCCCCCTCCCCTTTACGACCTAACTAAATTTTACGTAGAATTAATCATTTAAAAAATCAACATTCAATAATTATTATTTTTCACAAAAAATTTTCTTCTTGCTAATTAGAAAGTTGTATATTTTGCGACGCGATTATTTACATTTTACTTAATTTTTATATCATTATAACAAATTATTTATACTTATTCGGAATTTAATATAATATTTTTTTCAAGTTGGGTGAAATTTTGAAAAAAAAAAATAATAAGAGGTACTAACTTTTTTTACCATTATCAACAGCCATAACACGATAAAGAGAATAAATCTTTACCGTACCTATAGTATACTAAAAAATTTAAGAATACTAAAGCTCTTAATTTGAAATATCATTATGAGAAAGAATTTTTACGAGTCATCTTATAAGTATTTATGTATCGTAATCTGTGTTCATTTTGTTTTCCTTTAAAACCAAAGGAAATTCTAGATAAAAACTAAATTGATTTTTATATCCGCACTAACTCGAGGAAAAACGTGAACTACTGCGGTAATTCGATTCTTTCTGCAAGTAAATTCGTTTTTTATAACATTTTTAAACGCCGAAAACTTTTAGTGCCGCATATTGTACGATGTTTTTGTGTTTCTCTTTTCATTTTTTTAGAGGGAAAAAATCTGAAACCGTACGACAATACGCAAACGCCACCCGTTGTACTGGCCCAATATAGTACTTTTCCCTGTTTATTAAAAAGAGCATGTCTTCTTGTTTTATGACTCATTAAACGCGGCCACAATTTTCTCTCAGTATATAAGCAGAGTTTATTGTTATAAGACACTTAAAACTTTAAATTCGCCGTCTGCTGCCGATTTCTTGCGATAACAGACAAAGCCGTTTGTACGCGCATAAAACTTGTGTATGTCGTTTCAATTAACCGCCACGGCGATATATTTAAACCTTATCAAAACTTTCGGTAAGCGAAAATTCTATGCTAATTAAGCTGCGCACAGTTAACCTAGCATCTTCTTCTTTTACCGCAGATCCCAGCTATGTAGTTGCACCATTCCATAAGGAAAACGAAGCTAGGTGTGTGAATCAGGACGATAAACAAATATGAATTCTTGTTACAACACGGAAAAAAGTTGAAGAAATAGTTTTCAAGGAAGAAGTTTCGTGCACATATTTAGGGAATATTTCTGAGAGAGAAAAAAAAGAAAAATCACCTGTTTCCTTTCTTACGTTCTAATAGATTATTTTTTTCATCTTAAATCAGAATAATATCCGTATAAAATTCTCAGTACTCATTGTAACTATTTATAGAAAAATGTTGATTATTTTTTCCATTTACCGCAATGAGTATTTTATAATTTAGTACAAGTACATATCATATACAATTAACTTGTATAAGTTATTTTTATTTTCGTTTTTCATGATAATTAACTTTTACTGCACGGAATGATTTAAATTTTGAATTTTTTATGAAAGGTGTATTATGCAACCTGATACACGCTATTTTCCCGCATATATTTTACAAGGTATGTAAGAAGTAGGTACACTAGGTACTAGGTATGTGGCTATATTGATCCTTTGAAACTGATTGGACAAATAAATATACGTTTAAGAATATGATATCAAAAAATTGTTCAATTTTATAAAAAACTGAGGTTACAAAACCTTTTGAGGTTTCTAAGACCCTACAACTTCAATTGTTGAGCAAATAGGACAATTTTTTGATATGATATGCTGAAACATACACTTGCTTATCCCATAGAGCGATATTCCACAATTTTAATTTTCCTGGACAGTTACAGGGATTTTAGTCCTTTTCCTGGAAAAATTGGTTATGTAATATTAACCCATTATACTCGTAGTCACGTCTTAATCTTGTTTTTCATGATATTACAAACAGCAATCAATGTTGCCAACTAAAAATAATACACAGAAATTTTTCAAAAGACGGGCTAAAATTAACCAGACACTCGGAGCTATTTCTAAGAGACTTCTACATAAAAAATTTTCATACATTCTGATTGTTGAGAAAATGAGAATGGAAATGTTCATCATTGAAGAAAAATTTACTAAAGCTCATCCGCAAATTATCAATGCATTAACATCCAAACAAGTCAATTTGATATAAGGGATCGCATAATACTTTCGGACACCAAATTAAGAATTTTACCACATTTTCTACGTAAATTAATAATGATAAACATCTGACAGATTAAAAAGGAACATTAAAACCGGAAAACAGGAAATTAACTAGCTTCAGATTATATCAGCGACTAAATTAATTGAGAAAAATTATTTTTCCTACTATCGTAAGTTGGTGAATTTTCCGCTTATTATAATTTTTTTTTATAACCACCAATTTTCTTTCGGCACGCTTATCGCTGAATACAGTTTTTCTTGTGTGTGTCACCTGAATCCTCAAATAGATCACACTATCTATGTTCATGTACACCGATGTCCGATGACTCCTAAGCTTTTTTTGTGAGGGAACGTTGAGGACGCTGTGCTCCTAAAGGGAATTTCGAAAATATCGAAAAATTGTCATAAAAACTTGAAAAAAATGAAAGAATTTGAAAAGAAGCAAAAAAATCACCTTTGGTAACCTTTACAAAAATTTTTGGATTTTTTTTTAAGCGATCAAAAGACGCAATTCTGCATTCTCCTAAAATTTTGATAATTATAAAATTTATTTTACACAAGTACATACAAAACGCGTCAATAACTCAGTGCGAAATTATACGCAAAATTTCTGCAGCGTTAATAAAACGTCGTGAATTAAAGACTCGTATTAAAACACTCATAAATGATGAAGACCATAGCGATACAAACTAGTTAATAGTTATACCATAAATCCATCTACGGATGCGTTTCAAAGAGCAAGGTAATACATCGGGGATTAGTTTCCTGTTAAAAGCTTCGAGTTTCAAGAACCTCCGCCAACTTATAACTAATTGAAATTATCAAACTTTTGCGCAAGACTTATACATATTTGACCCTCGCCTAATTAGGCTACCTTTATTTTCTTTGTAGCGTGAAACTATTTTTTCAAAAACGTAATCCCTATGTCCTCTTAAATTTTCACGATTTACAAATGAAGAAAAAAAGCACGAACTCGTCTCAAACCCTATAGGAAAAGTGAAAAGTTTTTTACGATTCAACATTTCGTGGAAAATTATTTTATAAATTTCAAAGCATTTTTGCAACCATGTCCATATGTGTGCATACAGCAGAACGTTCTCAATGGGTTTTCGAATTTGGTAAAATAATATAGATAATTTCAACATTCCTCTATACATCCTATTGACTACGCAGATGAGATTTAAATACTACCACAAAAATGTTCCTCAGTTTAATGTCAAAATTCCGCAATTTCTAAATAGGCTCTCGGAATATACTAATTTGTTGGAATACTTGCAAATTCCAACAACTATGGATATGGTACGCGTAACGCCCGACGGCGAAAATTTTCGCCTTTGATATTGCCACAAGTGAAATATCACGCACGACGTGGGACGTGGGTGCTCTTTCCAGTTAATACATCATTATAAATAATGGAAAATTTCTGTTTATGTCATTTCGTCGAAACTTCCAAAGTAACACCCTCACTCATAATAACTATGCAATTAATCCACCAAGTAAAAATTATGTATTAGGTATTGCTTATCAATACAATGCAAGTAGCCATGTAAAATGCTGTAAAATTTTCCCACTGTTCGATATTACTTCAGAATCGATTAAGCTTTGATTTGCGCAGTACATTTTCGTCGGATATTTTTTCAAACTATGAATCAATTTTTTGATGAAGTAAGATTTCATTAAGCGTTATTAAGTATTTCAACTTGGTGACACGCGATTTAAAGAAAAATTTCAACTTTGAATAGACAATTTCATTTCGAAAAGGTTGAAAATAAGAAAACGTCGGATTAATTTTGTAATACCTAATTACCTACGTACCTTAGGTATATTTTCATTTAGCAGATGATACAAATGAGCACTACATAAAATAATTATTTAATTACTCCAATAAAAGGTTTCTTGGTATAACAAAATGCCCACTTGAAAAACAAATCGTCATGCTGGTTTTTAGGTTAAGATTCAATACCTACATCATCTAACAACCTAATACAAACTATCAGTTATATAAGTAAGACTATAGCATGTTTTGTTATAATAGTGCAACTTTCTCATCGACTATAACACCAGCAGCTATACGTGTCTGGCATTAGCTTATGGGTATTTTGGATTAGCTGAATTTCTGTTTCAGTTCTATACTTTATAAGTTCTAACGCAAATATCTTGTTATAAACTTTAATTATTTAGCGTTACCGAAAACGTTTCTCAAAAACTAATTGCATCACATATACTTAAAATTGATTCCATACAATTGGCCAAAATCGAAATCACGTACATATTTCGTAATCACGCACCCGTAATTTCTTCAGCAACCAATACATGAAATGTTCGTTAAAAATCAAACAGATTGGAAATATTATCAAGAATATCACATTTCAATTTCCTTCGATAACTGTATTCGTCAATATCAGTTTGCTTAATATAATTATACATAGGTACGTATATAAATAAATTCAAGATAGAATGTTGTATGTGATTATTCTTATTCGTCAAATCATGCCCTAAAAGGTAAGTAATTATAACTACAGCAAGGAATTATATAACCTAAAAGTTTCAAAATATACTCATATAATATACGTTCAAAATATGCAAAAATATGATCTCAAAATAGCATCGATATGGGTGAGCCTGAAAACGTGTTCATCTACAGAGCAATATGGTAACAGTAAGAATCGTGTATTCTCCAAACAAATCGTTAATTTTCCAAACAAATCAACATTATCAATAATTATTCACTGTAAAAAAAGTGGTGAAAAAAAATTCTTCTAATATCATCGGCGATCCGTTGAGTTCTTAATGCAACAAAACTTCTCAATTTTTTGTAACTTCGAATTGCATATTTCGTAATTTTGAATTTATAATATTAACAATTTGAAAATTAGCTGAAAACGAGCAAACTACACAAACATTTAAAAACTACCGATAAGAAATCTTAATTACTTAATGATTTATAGGGAAAACCCTACAGTACTTGATTAATTCCATCCAGACATTATAAAAAGATAACTTGAAATGAACAAACAAACCATTTCAATGAAATATTTCGAATTATTTCCATTGTAATTTCAAAGTAAAATCTAATATAGCAGGTGATTCGTTTTGCAGGATATTGCTGTACATCCCACGACGAATTTTTTTAGGTGAACATTTTCACTCATTGTTGTAAATTTCGCCATCATTCAAAACTCATCATTTGACGGCGCGTAATCTTGTTTTTGTCAGCCTATTCTGCATAATTCGTCAAAATGTAAATTACTCTCGAATGAAAATCCTACCTTCGGCATTACGAATTAAACATTTGAACGGAATAACTTCAAAACCAAATTTCACGGCTACCATTTCGAACAATTTCGTGTTTGAAAAAAGGAGAGTGACAGTGAAGCAGGGCTATTTTGTAAGCTTGAAATCAAGCTTTTTCCTCGAACGCTGCCACGGTGCTTTGCTTTCCTTCCACACCAGTTTACTACTCTGCAGATACTCTAATAGATGCTGTCAAAGAAAAGTATTAGAGTAATGCAGCGCTATACCGCCCACCTCGTCGATGATAAAAAAGTAAAGATAACGAATGAAAATCCGGCCAAACGCAACGGAAGTCGAAAAGATCGCGACATCGTGATAAGATTACGTACTACCCATGGTGCATACTTTCTCCGATGTAAATTCATCTTTAATACATAAGGAACATAATTATAATAATAGCCGTTGTGCGTAACACGACAATATGACCCTTATACATAATAAACTCGATGTATGCAAATTAGACCCTTTAATAACAAACCTTATCCAAATCTTTCTTCAGAAAATCCGCATAGACACATCATCTTAACAAATGATTAATATCAATTTAATTGAGGTACTTGATTACATGCACCACTCCTCCACTATACCCTCAACGTACATCATTTTGATATTTTGGATCATTTAGAAATTTATTAAAATCTGTTGTTCATGGTACTCTGGTCTAGTCCCACTAACCGCCACCCTTTGATGAAATCTTAGAATTGAACAAATAATAAACAGCGTTGCTCGGGCATAACCAATTTTTGCAGGAAAAAACACCAAAATCCCTATAACTGCCCAGAAAAATCGGAATTGTGGAATATCGTTCTATCGAACAAACAAGTGTATGCTTTAGCATATCATATCAAAAAATTATCCCATTTGATCGCAGGCGCGGATCCAGTAGGGATATGGGGATATATCCCCCCAACTCCCCAAAAAAAAGTGAAAAATAAGGAAATAAAGAAAAAAATACACCAATTGTAAAACAAAATATTCTGTTTACGCAAACAAAAAAATAATTTTCTCTCAGTTCATGTTACATGGGGTTTCTTTCGCGTTAGCAGTGTATCGTTCGAAATTCATTCGTAAAAAAAATGTCTACTTATCTCCATCCATAATTCCATATCCCCCCCCCCCAAATTTCAATTCTAGATCCGCTACTGTTGATCGACAACTGAAGTTGTAGGGCCTTAAAAACCTAAAAATGAAGCCCTGTAATTTTAGTTTTTTATAAAATTTAGCAATTTTTTTATATAGTATTTTTAAACGTATACTTATTTGTCCGATAGGGCGATATTCCACAATTTTAATTTTCCTAGATAGTTACAGGGATTTTAATACTTTTTTTTGCAAAAATTGGTTATGCAACCCACTATACTCGTAGTCTCGTCTTAATCACTTCAACAGCGAAATACTCAACAATACCTATGATTTGCATAATTATTCGACATGAAATATTTATCACACGGACTGATTAATTTCCACAATCAAAAAGCGGTTTTCATTGAAAAAAAAACTCACACTGTTTTCAGCGGTTTACTTTGAGAAAACGAAATAACCATTTCCATATAGAGAATTGTTATTCATAGGGTAATACGGCTAGAACATTTCCATGCAAAGCTCGTTTCCACGCAGTGCAATACCGCGTACGCTTGTGATTTCCAGTTTGATCGCAATGTTATAAAAATCAAATTTACCAAAAGCACGAAATTTCCACTCGCAAACCCTATCTACAGATTAAAGCGTGCTCTAAAATATTATTACTATTCCTATTGTTTTTTTTCTATCGGTAAGTATCTATTGTAGCACGTAAAATTATTATTTTTAATCCATTTCTGATGATTACAAACGTCACGACGCACCGCATACCAAATTCATGTTTATACATGGTTCACCACGTTCACCATTCGTAGATGTAAATTTACGCCAACAGCGATATAAAAATTTTGATTGAAAAATTTACTCGATTTTAGTTGGTAATTTGTTAGGAAAATTATTAATTTTCCTGTGATTTAATTTAATGTTATCTCAATTTTTACAGAAACTATGTGTGGTCAAACATGAAGCTCGGGGAAGTTTCATTCTCAGTAATTTAATCATAAATTGCGCAAATGCGTATATATTCGTGTATATCATCCACATAAAATATAAGTAACATACTACGCGTGAACATAGGAAGTGAGAGGATAGAACATACATTACAATTTACCAAAGTTTTTATTCCCTAACTAAGCACGCGAAATATATACTTGCAACTTTACCCTCGAAATTTTGTTAGGCGTTCGAGAATTTTGATTACCCTATTTTATCATATATCCATAACTCTCTGCCGATGCCGAAGTACATATATAGTATCTAACATATGAGCGAACTTATAAAACGTATATTTTCATTAACTCGAGTTTGTTAAATTGGTAGCAAAATGATTGGCGACTTTGATAAATAGTTCATCACTCCGCAACGCGTGCACATACACGTAGATATATTTATACAACGAACTCTCAAAAAGAAAGTATTATTTTGCCTTTCGTCATATTCGCTCCAATACACAGTTCCCTCAAATATACACAACGCTGTATCTACCAATCAGTACGTCGAAACGAGTTCATAAATTACTTTACAGCCTTTAGAAGGAATGAATTTTTGACATTTGTCGAATACATTCTTATTTGAAGTATCATCAATTCAAGTACATACACGTGTAAGTGTGTCTGTGTACCGTACACCCCGATGTAACATGTGATACTGAACGCTGACTAGTGATTAGCGTTACACAGCGAAAAATCGCAAGATTATACACCGCAACGGTATAACTTCACCAATTATATGCAAAAATTTGCACATGTATAATGAGAAAAAAAATGAAATAACTAAGTAATCAAGTTCTTTTCGATAATATTTAAAACTGAAAGGAAATTCTCTTACAAGACGAAACGATTTTTTTTATTAATAAATTTGAATTATGTTTCTAATTGCCCTGATTTTTACACCGTGAATTTGAAGGTTTTTTTATATGAGATTCAAAGCCTTAATTTCACAAATAAAGTGGAGAATTTTTTAATAAGTAAAAACAATTTAGCAGATATTTTCACCATCACCTAATCTCAACATACACATCCCGTTTGTGTGACACTAATGTAACTGATATATCAGCCAGTGTTGCCAACACTCCTTCAAAAAATCTTGAATTTTCAAGAAAAGAAATTTTGAGATTTTCTTGAGATGCCAAACTAAGCAATAGGGGACTATTTTAAAGGAATTTTTGAACTGATTGCAGTGAGCTTCTGAGCTTTATATAAGGTTTCTTCTCGTTCTGAATAATTGAATCCAATCATAATATTGCATTATTTATAATTCATTACAACCTAATATCAAGTTCACTGTAACTGTTTAAAAATCACTTCAAAATAACAAACCGTTGGTTAGCTAACCATTCATCTCTAGATTATACTTTGTATGTATTTTGATTTAAAATAAATAAATTTCAAAACTGAAAACATTGAACATTGCACTCTAATGATCTATGAAAACCATGTAATAGGTATAGTGGGTTGCATGACCGATTTTTGCAGGAAAAAGCACTAAAATCCCTATAATTGCATGGGAAAATTAAAATTGTGAAATATCGCGGTGTAAGTATGTTTTAAGATATCATATCAAAAAATTGTTTCATTTGATCAACAACCGAAGTTGAGGTATCTTAGAAATCTCAAAATAAGGTCTTTTCTTGTTTGGTTGTTTTCTTCATTACCTTTTTGCAGTTTATTTAAAATGATAATTGTAGCAAATGAAAAAGTTGAAAACTTCCTCAAAATACCGTTTTAATAAAAATGTTGCATTTTTCTTGAAATTTTTCAATATGTTGAAAAAAACGGAGGTATTTTGGAAAAAGAGGGAAGTACTTGGTATTTCTTGGAAATTCTTGAGATTTCTTGAAACCATGAAACATTCTCGTACAGCGTTGAAAAATCTGTCAATCTCAAGAAAATTCTTGAGGATTGGCAGCACTGTTACCAGCATTTCTAGCAATGTTGGTGGTGGACAGCGACAGGACAAAGTAAGAAACGAAACGCAAAACGGAACATAACGTATTTTTTTCCTCCAAAAAAACTGTAGTAACGTTACGCGTAACGAAATAATTTTGTTTGAAAAAATAGAAACAAAACGTGAAACGAAACGAAATATTTCATTTTTTCAACCAAGAGGTTCAATTTGAATAAAAAAACTTTCCAAAAATGGTTACACCGCCGAAGTGTATTTATGAAAAAATCTCATTCTATACGAAAAACTATACATACCTAGAAAATAAAATTAAAAAAGACATAACCAACAAACGACATATTCATTTAGTTGATTAAATTTTTTCCACAATATTCAACTTTCTCTTTACCATCTCGATAATGCAACCATTTTGCAAAACACAAATGTAAATATTTACCTCGCTCTGGAACTCAATCAGCTTCCCTTTCAACACGGTTAAAAGTAATGTTTCAAATTAAAAATTTTTTGATACCATGCATGTTTTACTTGAAACGAAAACTATTTAAAGAATACGGGCGCGGTTTCATTCAAGATGAATGAAAAAATATCAATTAGGTAAATTAAAATTTTCGAAATAAATTAATCGAAATTTTTTTTAACAAAAATGAAGTTCTATTTACCTGACGAATAATTCAACACAACGATAGCCAAAATGATGCCCAATAGAAACATCGACAATAAGTTCATCGTGGTGGTTACAAGGCGCTCACTTCGAGAACTTTGATTTTGATCACAATTCCTTCATCACAACCATTTGTAAAATCATCGGATATTCTGAATCGCGGACGCTCCTTCCGATTCTCCAAGTTGTTTAACACCTGAAAAAACCATTGTCGATTAACACAGGCCTTGACAAAAATCAGGTATTGCCTTTTTTTGTATGGTAGCTTTTACATAGTACTAATTTCCTTCAAAGATAAGTTCATATGCCGATATTTGTATGCACGCAAATTACATAAATAAAGATCCAATATACATATAATGTTTATTCATACATGTAGGATGATATCAACGAAGCATCAATTCATTATTTTGAACAGAGTATTTCCAACTTTTAGCTTTAGGTGTATATCATACACGTCAACGTTTCATAATAACCATGAACTTTTTCTTCGTTTTTTGCGTCAAAGCCAATCTATAAATTACTTCCCTTCTTTTTTTTTTCGTGTGAAACTTGATTATCGAACTAGGGCTAACCTAAGGTGAAAACGTTCAAAGCGATTATTCAACATGTTCATAGTCTATGAGATATTTCACAGTCAAAAATAAACAAAGTCAGTTCTACAAAATGCGAACAAATTTTTGGCACGCTAAATAATTTAGTTAATGAACTAAACTTTTTTTCAAAATTAAAAAAAAAATGTTTCAAAATTACAGCGTCAATTTGTACAGTATTCTTTCATCACTGAATGAATACTTCACAAACACATAAGATACTACATGATTTTTATGTGACATAAAACAGGAGATTTTTGAAATTACTTTTACAATACACTCAGTAATTCAACTTAACTACAATAATAGTTTAATGCTAAGTACGAATGTAACCAACTAGTTTTCTGTTATATTGAATTTTAGACAGGTACATGCAATACAATAATGCTGTAAGCCTTTTGTTGGTAAATTCAAATTCAAAACTTGAAAAATGAAACAGCGATGCGAAATTTTTAATTAAATTTGAAATTTTTTCAAGTAGAAAAATGGTGGAAAAAATTTCAAGTTCAATTTGACGTGGTTTTGTGAAATTGCTAAGGGCTTGGTAATTTTTAAAGCAAGAAAAAAATTGTTGATTAAAATTTTCTCATTTCTACGGTCAAACATGTTCAAACTTTTATAATATTATTTTCAGTTTTAAAGAAATTAGAAATTCAATAAAATTAAACTAAGAAATCTTCCACCGAAGCAACAAAACTAAAAAATGCTATTATCTGAGAATTTTAATTCTTGAAAATCTGAAAAAAATAATAACTTTAATGATGTTCTTTTCTTGTGTGGCAATAAAATTCTACTTATGAAGAACATTTCTCTAGCCAAGGGTGATTTATATTTTGTGGATAACATTTTACAAATGATGCCTAGTTTTAAATTTCTTCGTCGCTTTTTTACTAGGAATATTTTCCTCGGTTCCATCAACGTGTTATTATTCTTTGAAGAAGTTTTCTTCTATTGACAGGAAAACCAGAGAAAATAAAAAAAGAAAAAATAACGAAACGTTATAGAATAAAACTCTTTTTATTGATGAAGTAATATTTAAACGATAATATCTTTTACGTTCTTTTATGTTCGTTTGAATTATACTGAAAAAATAAAAACGAAAAACATAACACAAGAAAATCGATATTTGATACCAAACATTTCTATATTCATTGCCTGAGTACCTCACCTTCAATTTTCATTTGTAAAACAAACACGCTGAGAAAAAATTAATGTAAACATCGAATATGTACGTACTACGTAGATATACCAGACACTAGATGTATATGTAATTATGTACTGTACGTAAAATTTTAATTTTTTTTTCGACGCTTCTGTGAACTGAACTGGTATTAACATGAGAAATTTTTGAACTACAACTTTCTTTCACTAGTATTATAATAAGTTAGTAATCTCTTTCAACGGAGAAATCTCCAATAAAGACCCTGTTGTGCACACTCGTACTTCATCGGTCAGAAAATCTCTCATCAAATCTTCAAGAAATTTTCGAAATAATTCATAACAAGGAAATTAAGGAAAAGACTTCTTAGAAAATTTGAATTCTTCAAATAAGTACTGAACTGAAAAAAATGCTTGAATTGACTAGAAACACTTTATTATTAACTTTTCGTCTATTTTAATTTTTTTCATTTTCAATTAATGTATTCAAAATGTAAGAAAAACGAGAGGAATTGAAATTAAAAACCGTAAAATTTTTAATAACCAAATTCTCATAATTTTCTACCATCTCTTTTCAAAAATAAATTATTATGAAAAAATCTCCACTTTGAAAAGGTATTTTTTTTCTACTGCGGTATTTCATTAATGCATGATATAATACTTGTAACAATAAATCATCTAAAAACGAAAGTAACTATTCGTTCTTTAATAAATAAGCACAACATTACCAAATGATTTCAGAAATTTTTCTTCCGGGAGCATCAAAAAGTACTCAATTGTAGGTAATTATGTACACCAAAGAAATTTTTTGATAATAATTAAGAGTAGGTAAATTTTCTATACGAGTACATTTTTTTTTAAATAATTGAAGACTTTCAACACCATGGAATGTTTCAGAGTAGTACCAACTTTTTTTTTTTGAATCGCCTCATTTATATATGCATTTTTTTTTCGATATGTATAAATCAAAAAAAGTTTTTTTCATTTGTAAAAAACAACTTATTATGATATTTTCCCCATTAAAACTTTTTTTCGAGAAATAAATTTGGCGACGTTGAAAATTCAAAATTTATTGTACTATTTCAAGTTGCATATACCATTTTTGAACTTGTGAAAGCAGAGTTGAAATATTCGAATGGAGCTTTTTCCTCAGCGCAGTTCCTTTTATCTGTCGAACTTGCTATTTATTTCTTCGAAAAATGTCGAAGAAAAGTATCTGACCCCTCAATGGAAAGTTCGTTCCTCTTCGATACACATTCGATACTATTCTCATCTAAGTTTTAAATGCTTTTAATCGCATGCGTGCATTTTATTCATACCGTTGAAGATATTTCAAGTTGAGATTCGGCTCGGCTCATCAAAAAGTCGATTTTTGTGGAGATAAGGGATGATAATGTAGCCGAACACGATGATTTTAAGTATGGTTTTTCACTGCATTTACTATCCAATTATACACACTTTCACTTATGTGTAACATAATTTGAATGATTACGAAGCGGATGACCAAAATTAAAAGTCAAATTTCCAAAACCTAATGAAAGTTATATTTTCTTCAAACCGAACACCTCAAAATATTTCTCATTTCATCATTTCAAATCCATTAAATCAAGTTTTCAAAGAAAATTTGAATAATTTTATGTACTTATTTAGGAAAAATAAAAAAATAGAAAAAAACCGTTTTATTGGCAAGTCGTCAAGTTTTCACGCAGTAAAAACTTTTTTAAAGAAGTGAAATTTGAATAAAAACGAAATGCAAGAAGATCATCGTATTTTAATTTTTACATTCCAGATGAAAAAATTAAACCGAAAAGCATCAATAAGAAACTTTAAATAGCTTAGGTATTTACTTCAATACTCGAAACATTTGATAGCCTTCTGAACTTAGAGACTCGTTTATTTTCAACAATTCCAAGATTTTCGCATCTGGCAAAAGCGTTGAAAAAAGCAGGCACCGTCCATGCCAGATTCATTGAAAATTAATAAAAACTTTTCGAGCATTTGAGAGTAAATTAAAAAAATTTCAAAGTTGCTAGCAAGTTTTTCAGAAACTCTGCAGTAAAAAATTACATCTGATTGGTATCAAATTAATAGTATTAAAAGTTTTTCTTTATTAATTTACGAATTAGTTAACAAATAAAAAAACGTAATTGAGTAATTCCTCCATTGTAAGTGTGGAAAAACTATGCAAATACAAAAAAGAAAGATTATCGGAATGTATTTTTTGTTTAAAATTAACATTTTTGTAAGAAAACCTACCAAGCTGTAACAAATATGCAACTAATTCTAAATTCATTGCATAAAAAATTTTTAGTTTTTGATATATTCACTATTGTAGTAAGAGCTCAATACCAACTAAGAAATTAATTAGGAAAAATAAACCTACATGCAGTAGTCTGCGAGGTTTTGATACCTCATCTGTAATCACGAACAAATCACAACACAACTTCAGTTAGCTCTATGCATATTTTAATTGAATAAAATTACAGCGCATCGCGTGAAAATTTCTCTTTACTCATGTATTCTCAACTAAGATTCTTAACAACTCACACTTTGGCGATTTCATTATGTACTCCTGCTGGAAATTTAGTCTGTAGGAAAAATGTCAAAACTCGAGAACTCTTTCTCTCCTTGTCTCCTTTGACTTTTTTATGCATGCAACTGCATGTATCCAGCGACCAGCGGTGATAACACTGATAACATCCCAACCAGAAATGAAATATTTCAAAATCAAGTTCCATTATATGTACATATGTTCTCTCTCCAATAGTTTTTCTGAAACCTTAGATAATTTGAGTTGGCATGTATGAAGAATCAGATTTAAAATTCTCTAACTCAGTATTACTTTACTTACATAGCTTTCATAATAAATAAAATCTTCAGCTCACTGCAAATTTCAATATGAATTTCTCCCATAATGAAAACACTTCGCGGAACAAAAACCGGAACCAATGCACTGATGATGATAGCATTAGAATTACATACTTCATTATTTCATTAAATATTCCAAATTTCAAATTAAGTTATTAATCAACACGGTTTCGAATCGAACACGCGGTGAACGTTTCAAGACAATGCAATTTATTTTATCAGTTCTTGACATCACAGTTCACACATGATAAAGATACCAAGATGGCGACAAAAATTACATGACAAATGAGATGAAGCCGGATGGGGCTGTCATTGACCTTGACTTGACGTGAGGACGTTTGTAAACCGTTGCTGACGTCATGTAAGTAGGTATTAAGCAGGTGGGTAGGATGATTTTTAACTTCTTTTTTTATAATTTAAAATGTTTATAGTTACATTTATGCTGATTTAAAGTTCAGATGTCAAATCATAAATAAATGATAGATTTGGACATCAAAACGAGTCGATGGAGAGGATATGAACAAAAGTTACTTTTACTCAAAAGGTGTGAAAACAGGCACGTATATTGTGCAACTGAACGGAAACTGGATAATCACATTTTCATCTCCGATTACAATCAAGTGATAAAAAATAAAGAAATGATAGAATTGATGGTTGAAATAAGAAGTTGAATAATTGATTCATGCGACACGACGTGGTCATTGAAATAGATATGTATTTATACGAAATTGCATATTGTCCAATTTTGAGTTTTTCATACTATTGTAGTATTGTTATCACATTATCAGTGTTGATAATTTTGTAATTTGTGTAAAAGAAAATGAAGTTTCGAAACGAATATTGATGAGTTGCGAACTAGTATGATAACGCTTGTGAAAGAAATGTGTTTTTCGGTGATAGATTTCATACATGTCAAGCGACTGCGATGATAAGATGAACCAAATAACCAACCAACAAAAATTACATTCTCAACTCCTCAAAATGGTATGTAAGTATCTTTTCGAATTATTGCATGAAATTAGTAGGCTAGTCAAAATACAAGATATTCTTCAATACTTTCTTAAGTAATTATTATTAGTGTACTATGGCTTCATTAATCATGAGAATGATTTTCATACTATGGAACGTTTAATTCATATTTCATACACACTAACACTTCTCTAAGATTTTTATGTATCTATGCGTAGTGCTAGTTGTTGTTGTTGTTGATGATGAAAAAAGAGACATAAAATATTGTCGGTACACTTTTTTTTTAAATCAAAATTCATGAAGAATGATGATTGAATGTTCGTAATGTCAATGTCTCTATGAAACAATTTTGAAATTGATGTAACTTGCAAAAATACACTTGATCATTTTATTAATTTATTCATTATATGATTGAAAAGAAAATTTGGTAAACGTTTTGTGCAGGATATACTGTATGTATTTTAGCTCGCGTCATTCTGAAAAAAATTCCGAATCGAAGAAGCTCTGAATATTTTGTAGAATTCCGAAATAATTTATCATTGGGTGTAAAAATGAATGACTTAAGAAATGCGTATCATTTCCATTGATTAAAACGAGAGAGGAGAACATTTCCGCATGTATAAAAGTAAAAATCTTATCACTTAAACGATTACAAATGATGATGTTGGTACAGAGATTCTCAAATAAAAAAAATGAGATTTGCTGTTCATGCGAAAATAACTTATTACTTCTACCATTGATTTAGAAGATTAATAAATTACTCAAATACTCACTGAGGTATCACGAAGACGCATTTAAAAAAACGCACAATCACAAAATTCAATCAAACACGTAAAGAAGTGTAACAGAAATTTGAAAAATCAAACTAAACCAAGGTCACGTTGCATTTGAAATAAATTAACAAAAAGTGCACAATTCAAAATGGAAAAAATAAAACTAATTAAAAAACCAACAAAAAACGAAATTTGATTAAACGGCGAGAACAATTACAGAAAATTCAACATGCGATTCGACTTTATAAATATTTCAGCGACCGTTTAACATGAAGAAGAACACCTCACATACTGCAAGGCGCTAAGGGTGGTTCAAAGCGTCGCGGCGCCTATAATGAGGCAAAAGGCATACTTCAGCGACATGCGCCGCAAACTCAAAAACACAACAGCGGTAGGCTTTGTGTTGTCACCGCAAATCTTCCCAAATGTATTAAAATAAGAATTATTTATCTGTACGAGTTTCCAACGCTTTATGATCGAATGATATAACTGATTGTTTTCTTGTATGAGCTAAATTTCTAGTCGCTTTGCTGAAAGTTGCATTTAAACGCTAAAATTCAATTTATTTTTTCATTTGGCAATTTTTAATATATGTATCTTGATGAGTTGCGTTGTGGATTACTACTTTCCTGTTTTACATGTGAGCAATAATTTCGCCAATTTGTGATTTTCGTTGCTGATTTTCCCCTTATTTTTTCGATAGCGGATTCCTATTACTTATCTATTGTTTGAAGCATAAGTGGAAGCGTTACAAAAAAAAAGATAAATCACAAAAACGAGTTTTATTTTTTCGTTTACAATCAATTTTTTCTTTAATGTAGTGTTGTCACATTACATTTTTTATCCGTTGAATAAACTAATTTCGTATATTAATCCTACTAAATAAATTACCTTGATGATTACACTAGCGACGTCTATAGAATAGGGGTTTTCTACGCTGCATTGTTTACGGATTAAAGAAAGCTGTAGCACGCACTGCACCCCTTACTGACAATGTAAAATGAAAAATTACCGTATCGTTTGCATTTTGATTTTTTTTTACATTGTTCTCGATCAAAATAATACTCTTGTTTTATACGTCAGTATAGGAACATGGTATTGTACGATGTTTAGAAGGCTTTTAGGCCATTTTCGCGAAAGCTTTTTGAAGTGTTATAATTACATTCGTTACGAATTAGCACGTACTTAGTGATTAGTGTGTGCCTTCCTGTTAATAAAACAAAGCGGTCGACGAACGATGGAAGTGCGGCCCACGTCCATAACATAAATAATTATAGTACTTTTGGGTTAAACACTCTATTTACCTAGCTTTTAAATCAACACAATTTGCAGTTAGTAATTTACTTAACGATACCGTTGATTTTATGTTCGTCAATGAATATCTTTGGTGTTTTATTATGAATAATACTTGAAAAATTTTACTAAATTTAAATATCATCTTTTGATAGTTATGAATGACTTAGGGAATGTATTAGCATTAGAGGAATTTACATACTTTTACAAACTAGTGAAGAAATTCATCGTTGAGTTCTACGTATTTCGTTTCGTTATTCCTTCTAAGTAAAGATATACATATTTAATTATAGGGAAATATTTCCAGTACTCTTGGCTATTTTTGACCATCAATTCACCAGAAATTTTCTTTCATGTATTGGTCCACAACTCTACATTATAAATTTCTTCTCTTTAACCACCTGTAGGTGGTATAATAAATCATATAGGTTATTTTTCATTGTTGTGTCATGTCTCTCATATCTGACGTAAATATAAACTTAAATACAAGAGCAATAGAATTATTTCTAGCTTTTCTTTGTAGTATATAGTTACCTATAACTTTTCAAAACGAGTAAGGTGCTGATAATCAAACTGCTTTCTTTTTACGCTTTCCCCCCACTTTCACGTAATTTCGCCATTTTTTCTGTACTTTTTCAAAGTCACTGATGTTCGATGAATTTCAAAGCAATAAGAATTCATGCAGTTGTTTAATACCGTGATATGGACTCGTATTGTATCATAGTATATTCGATATTGACGTAATTTATTCCAAAATGATAACGATACCGATAACCAAGTTACCAAACAGAGAAATATATAATGAAAATTCGTTTTGTATGTGAACTATTCCTCATCACATAAACTTCCTCAACTGATTCTAGTGTAGGGATGGAAAATGCTCGAGCACACGAGCATATATTCTGATCTCAATTTATAAATACAAACGAACACTATTTCATTAAAATTTAAACATGAACAGTGACGAATAGCATTCAAATTAAAATTACTTGAAAATCGTGTTTTTTATATTTTTGGCCAAGTACGATCATGCGATTACAATTGAGATTCTTTGTTCTTACTATAGTTTTTTTTTATTAGAAAATGTTCGTGCTCGAGCAAACATAGAAAATGACTGCTCGAGTATTTTTAAGCATTTTTTTAAGCTATTCCTTTTCTATTATATGATCTGATCATCTTTATAAAATGAGAAATCTACTTAAATCGTCATTAAGGTATTCCAAGTATACAAAAACTCAGCACGAAGTTACTGCTGGTGTTTTTTTTTTCATCGCTTTTATCGATATTTATTATAAATATATTATATTTCCTGAAAGAAAAATCATTTTTTGATGAAAAAAAATATTTGACGAATTGTAGTCATTGCAAACTGATTACCAATGACATCTTTCTTTTCGTATTCGTATCTTAACATGAAAATATACCGCAGTAATGAATTCATTCCTTATTTTTGTTTTTGTTTCGTCTCTGGAGAGCACATTAGCAGCACGTTGTCAATATTTCATCCTTATTTTATTTTTCACATGCATTTACAACTACCAAAAGGGACCTCGTTTTGGTTCGTTTTTCGTATCTTTTTGATAATAAATTTTTCTTTTTTTCTTACTTTAAAAGCAGATACAAACCTACTTTTGTTTTGAAATTTAAAATTTATCGATTAAATAATTTTTTCGATGTCTCTTAGTAGGTACACTAATTAGCTCCATTTTCCGGCTTATTGCGTAATGATTCAAGACAGCAAGATGGCGAAACTGATAATAATATAAATGAGTATCATTAAGGTACATTTTTGGGGACTCGATGTTCACTCATGATGAAAAAAATTAAAAACAAATCGCAGCAGCTTTTATTTCTGCAGATGCAGCAGAGGTGAATTTATTTAGAGTTTTGAAAGGTTAATACCACGCACAGGTTATAAACCGTTAGGTATTGGAAAGTTGAAAAACTGCAATAAAAAATCAACATCCTCTTTATAACGTCATTTAATAGGCTTCTCAAACCTTATGTAGTACTTAATTATCTATCCACAAAATTTCATTTATCAATTTTCAGATTCGGTTCATTGCACTCCCAACTTTTTAGTTACCTGCTTTATGTGTGTTCTCAATATAAAAACTTTTTGTTCAGTTCGCTTTAGTAATTGGCGACAATTCTGAACTCGTTGTAAAATACCTATTATCAACTTACTACGACCTACCATAAATTACCACATTATACGAATATAGCCGTGATTAAACCTAATCATATGTACAAAAAATAATTTTTTGATAAATACACTTTTTTATTAGTCTAGTTGAAGAATGTCTTCCTACACCAACAAATAATTTACGATCAATGAAATCGCCAAACCAAGCACCATCGCTAAGTAATAAGCACATATATATGAAACAAACACGCACCTTTAGGTAGGTATAATAAAACACGCGAATATATACATTCAGTGCAGTAGTTCACTAGTATTTTTTTTTACCGCCGTGATAACCTAGTGTAGACGTTGGTTACATCTGTGAAATTAATTTTGAAAAATTTCGTTTAAAAAAAATTTTAGGCAATATTGTATAAAAGAAAAAGATCTTTTACTTTTAATGAAAACTCGATTAACACAATTTGTCAAAGTAGGTAACTCTTTTGTCAACCATCAGATGTGACGATAAAAAAACGCAGTCGTGTGATTCGTTATTGTATACTTTTAGGGGAACGAATGTATTGATAAAATCTACCCTAGTTTTGTAATTTTTTTTCCATGTTTTGTCTTAACAGCAGTAAATTTATCGATCGATTGATATCGAAACATATCATTTTATTGTATTACCTTTTTTAAAATATTGCGGAAAAGTGACGATGCAATTCGAGAACTGAAATTGCTCCGAAGGGAAAAACTCTTGTAAAAATGTACTTCCATTTCTGATGATAGCCGAAAAGGTACTTTATCCTGTCATCAGATTTCCCAGCGTAAAAATACATGGGCCGGCTTACTATTGATAACTTTCGTAACATTCGCCTAATAATGGCTCGTATGCACTCCATCCCAAAAAAACATTGCTTTCGAAAAAAGAAACGATATTTTCAAAGAAAATGAAAAAAATCGTTTCACTTACTTCTGTGAAGCGAACATCTAGATGGTGGTATGTGTATTATTAAAATAATATGTACATGCGAAATTATTTGTCTTAATTAGAAATAGTTCAACATAATTTTAGTTTTAATTCACTTAAGACGCTTTCAAGAACCTAATTAATAGTCTAAACTCACTTTCTACAGGTACTAAGTTTTGGAATAGTTCAAGTTAAAAATTAATTAAAAGAACGTGGAAAACATTTCTAAAATTAAGGAACCAAAATTTTTGTCAAAATTACCTCATTCTTGGTCTAAAATATTAAATTCAAGGTACAGTCGCACAAAGTTTAGCGAAAACATTTTCTCCGTCATTTCCGCTTGTTTTGCAAAAAGGACCTTAATTTTTATCTTAAAAGTTGCCGTTTATGATTTTTATTATTTCATAATTGTTCGAGGTATTTTTATTAACTGGCATAGTACGTACTTAGTTTGTGTGCATTAGAGAAAAAAATTTTCAAGCAGACGCCTAATCTACTTAATTGCTCAAGTATGTACCTAATTTTAAAGACATGGTAATCAAATGTAAAATTCTGCTTTCATTATTTTTGCTTTTTTTTTTGGTTCATTTAAGATGATGAAATTCCAACAAACGTAAAATTATCATTTTATAAATGCAACGTACCTGGTTTAATTTTTTATGCGATTTGAACATATGTACCTATGAAGAATATTTCTTATCTGTTTAATACAAATAAATAAATAATGAACACTTGATATAAAAAAATGTTTGTTATGTTGAAATTGTTTTAGAGCAAACCAAATCTGATATCGTCTTACGCTTGAGAACCCATTTGCAGAATTCATACATGATTCAAATGCTAGACAAATATTCCACATTGCGTTATATTTAGTTCGACACAGCGTAATAATTTAGATAGTTATTTAGATGTTTGTTGTATTATTTGGCTGGAATGAACAAATAGTTCGACCTTTTCAGTTCATAATTTACTTCGTTAAAATGTTTACGTCTGAATGAGATTTATTTGAAAAATATGGAAGCTATGTTTGAGGTTATATGTCGTTTTTAATTCGTCGTTTGATGGAAAGAATGTTTAAAAAAAACGGCGAATTTGAAAAATAATATTTTTCGCGTCGAGTCAAAATATTAAATATTTTCAAAAATAAAAAGTGTCGCATCGGACTATATTTGCGAAAGTTCTTAAAGGAAAAATTTCATGCTATACATGCTCAGCTGGAGACTCTCCCTGGTACGCGGCATGGTATTACAGGATACAACCTAACAGAGTCTGATTTATGGTTGTTCCTTTTTTTTTTTTTTTTAATCCGCTTTCTATGGCAAGCCGGTGTATATTTTTACGTTTTTTTTTCACATGTTTTTTTTTGTTAGTTTCGCATTCATTGCTTTGAGCTTATTCGGAAACAATAAATAAACTAGCAATAATCCAATTTTTATTAATGGCTGAAAGCTAAGAGGTTGTAAGAATTTCTCTTTTTTTACTGCCGGATAAAGCCTGATATTATTAGTAGAATTCCGAGTATTTTTGTTTTAACAGTTTTTCATGGTTCATTTAAGCGAATCAAACGTTCTATAATTGTTAGAGAACGACGATAAGAATGAATTTCGTTCCTCTTTCTTATTTATTCACGTTCGGTGATTTTTCTTGTTTTAATTTCTCGAAACATCGTGTTTCCATTTTAATGGTTTCAGATTTTTATTTATGAATCGTACATAGCATTCAAATGGTAATGTGCGCTATTTGATTGAGGAGTGTCGTAATAAGGAATTTATTGGGGATGAGGTATTGTAAATTTTTAAATGGTTGAAAATTCAAATTGATCAACTATGAAAAGTAAATACAAAAAAATCTCAATGGAAAAATTGTATATAACACGACAGCATAATCTAATAGTACCTACCTCTTAATAATACAGCATTTTCATTAATTCGTAAATTTTTTTTTAATATCTTCTATGACCGATCACTTTGACGAGTATTTCTGCAGGAGGAAAAATAGCCCTGTTCAATGCCGCAAACCTCACCTCTCCATCTCGCATAGTTAAAAAGTTATGGTCGTCCAAAAATTAAAAATGCCAAAAATTTACATCATTTTGAAAATTTTGGGAAATTTTTATTTTCTTAATTTTTGAACTAATTAAGATAGGAAGATGAGGTTTGTGGCGTTGCAAGGAGTAAACTTTTTTCCTCTAAAAAACCTATCAAAGTTATACATTATGAGAAGAAATTTTTAAATAATTCAATAAAAATGATGAAAATTTTACAATTTGAAACGCGTTTTTCTCTTCAATTTGTCATTTACTCGCTTGAATATTGACTTGGCATAAAAATCATCTACACTAGAATAATCTAGATAAAATTCTCTTTATTCTAGAACAAACTGCATATTTCTATCTATTTTAATGATTGAGGTATAATTATTCAAAATCGATAAACAAAATTGTAAAAAAAATGTTTGAATGAGTATACCGCTGCCCTTGCGGTCTGGAGGTTAGGCAGACATGCATACATAGACTCAGCTTATGTTGCACAGTTACTGAATGGAAGGCCTTACTTCTACCTTGGAACACCCTGTATTTTAATTGTAATTGTTGTTCTTTAATAGCGGATGTTAAAGGCTGTAGTTGCATAAAAATAAATTTTGTTAGAGTTTGAAAAAAAAATATGAGCATTTGCGGCGTTGGGAGACCAAGTAACAAAAGCAGATATAATATATGCACATGATAGATACAATATCATACATGTGACCTGCCAACCTAAGCATAGAAGAGAATTTCAATTTCAATTTGTTGAAAAAATATTCATACGGCGGTATTTCAGAATATCTACCTTTCGCGGTACAGAATTAATAACTCACGGAATGGAAAACATCCTAAATTTCGTTTCGAACTTGAGAAATTCATTTTTATAAGAATCTTTTATGAATAAGAAAAAAATTGTTAGCTTATTCATTCCACTTGCTTAAAGTAATATACAGGTTGATCGCTAGCCTCAATATTAATGTCGGTAGAGCTTTACGTTCTATAGATGACGACGAGTTGGCAAATATTACTTTTCCAGAAATAAATTATTTTCTTTTACTCTTTAAAACTTCCTTTGCCGACGTAGACGCTTCGACGACAGTAACATCTTTTTCCTTTTTTCACTCTCCTAAGTTGGAGCGTTTTAGTCGACGTTTTCAAAACGAAATTTTATTTTATTTTATTTTATTTTTTTTTTGAATTTCAAATGTGATATATTTGCTATTATTAAAAGATACTTTTGTATAGATTTTAAAAGAAATTGGGAAAATAATTTTTTTTAAGATATAAGTATTTGAGGTACGTGCGAGTATTTTACTTTTTTAAGTGAAAACACCAAATCCGTTGGAAATTTTTTTCCGTTTTTAGTTTTCTTCTTGAGCGGATATAAAAATTGTAATAAACAACATAGGTACTATTTACACAGAGAATTTTCTGCAAAGAGGAAAACCAACCTAAAGATAAATTTTGTTTTCAATTTCAAAAATAGAAATTGATCCGATAAAGGGATGTGATATTTACAAAACCGCGTTATTTTGGACATGAAAGATATAATTAAGGGTACTTTTATGGCTGAGCGAGGTTTTTCATTGGCGAAAAATGATCAAACATTCCTAATATATAAATTACATTGTAACATGGTGTGAAAGAGCGTTATTTGCAGAAATGTAGAAATAATTTATAACTACCGTTGCGCTGGAATTATTTCACGAGTAAATAGCTTTGTTCTTAGAACGCATCTATTTCTAAGATCACGGCTGGTTATTTTGAAAACAAAACGAACAATAAGTTATAGACCCATAGAAAGCATAAAATACATGCCGTCATTACCTGTTTCATCTTTGGCCGTTTCTAATGTTTTCAGCCTTAGTTCAAATGTTTCTAATAATTCAGCATCTTCCTTTTACCGTTTTACCTACCTCATCTCTTTCGTTAAAAAGCGAAGTAATAATTTATAATGAAAAACGAATACCCGTAATGAGAGTAATATCTCTGTTATGTGCTGCCTTTCAAAGCCCTTTAATTACATGATATGACATCAAAAGAATGCTATACGATAATCTTTATAATTAAATGAAGCGGTTGGAGTAAGAATATTGAATTTTTTTTTTTTCATTAAAAAAAAATATGCAATTGGACTGCTCTTAATAATTGATTGAAGCGTCTCCTATACAATTTGGTTCTCTGGGATTAATTGCTTCTTTTTTGTTCTGTATTCAAATGCGATGGTTAATTAAACTATTTCACCTTTTTTCAAAAACAAGTACCTACTTATTCGGCGCAGTTTTATTAATAAATTTCAACGCGCGACGGGTAAACTACCTAAGTAAATACGATTTTTAGAATGATATCTTACGTCTGACTGGTTTTTTCTGTTTTTCTTTGTATCATTTTTATTACCGAAAGTTGTGAATTTCGAAATAATTGGGCTGTGAGCTCTTCAGCATGTGTTTTATTATTAGTATGAAAATAAAAATACAACTATATTTCATTTATTCGATGTATAATTGCATAAGGATTTATTTGAATATGATAAATGTAAGCGAAAAGGCCCACAAACGAAATTTGTATAGGAAATGTACGTAATAAAACAACCTACCTATTGTTCTTTCTTTGTGTAAAAAAATAATAAATAAATAAAAGCAACGTATAACACGTAGAATTGGAAAACAACGTTTGTCGTTGAGAAAGATTTTTAAATTGGCTGAAAGCTGTATTTTATCACGACTCCTAAATAAAAAAAATAGGGTTAGAGGAAGCTGTGTTGATTTTTAAAGGGTGAGCTAAACAATTTTAGTCCGCGCCGTTGAAAAAGATATGCATAAGAGGTAGTATCATCATACAGTGTTATCTAAAGTGCGGATCACGTACACGTGAAAAAATTAATTCGATTTGGATTCGGTGGGAAGAGAAAGAAACAAAAAACATATACGTTGTCAGTTTTTCATCATCGCGCAGAACTGTGCATAACTATTTCTGAAAATTTTATTAATTAACAATACGTTTCCTAGTAGAAATTTGAGTATTCGAGAGAAACAAAAAACTGAAAAGATCGTAAAATTGAAGTGACAAAACAACGAAGTTTTATGTTAAGGATTGGCATTTTCATAATAAAGCTTTGGTTGTAAAAAAAAAATGGAATAGCATTTGAAAACTAAAATAAAACTACGACATGTTGGGAATAAACGCATTTTTCCGGCTCAACCAATTTAGTATTAACCGTTGAAGTATAACTGTACGTTTAACTATTGCCAATTAAATTTTATTTGCACTGTCACGTGTGCAGTCATTTGGTAATGTGCCAATTAATTATCGAATAACGATAATTTTTGTACAGTTAAAATGTTTTGCACATCTGTAGAAAATTCAAAAGTTGCTGTTTTGTTGAGATTTTTTGCTCGCAAATTATAGAGTGTTGAAGAGACTGGAATTCTAATTTAAAAAAACAAATAGTACGTAATGAAATTCGTATTTGCCGTGATATTACGTCAATAAGAATGTACCTAGTTGCCTTACTTACTATACCTAGCTACCTGCATCGTAGATATATAATTTCAACGCGACGTTGTAATTTTTTATATTTCATCAAAGTTTACCCACTTGACGGAAAAGATTTTCGCTGTATCAATAAAAATACGAATTGCTAAAGAAAGTAACGTCTTCGCGCACAAAAACAGAAAGAGAAATTTTAACAACGGAAATGTGCTTACTTTTGTTGAAATTGAATATTTCTTTCAAATTTTACAACATGGTGATAACACATTATTGAAAAAGTTTTTGCAGTTTTATTCACTATTTCGTAGTCGTTTTTGTGTTTTAAGCCAAAAATTACAATATTTTAACGTTTTTGTTCTATATAAGTATATTTTTTCGTTCATCAGGAAAATAATTCAAAAAATTATCAATGTATTTGTAATACACACGAATGGATTTTTTTTCACTATGAAAACCAAAACAGTTACCTACGTTGGGTTAAATTTTCCTTTGCTAGATTTTGTAATAGGTAAAATAGGTTCAAACGTTGCAGGTTTTATCAAGAAAAAAAAGAAAACGTTTTTTTCATTTGTATCTCAATTATGAATTTATTGATATTGCTGCGATAATTAAATTTTCAATTGTTTTTTGAAAATTGTGAAATAGCTTCCATTTCAGCTGTATAAGTATTTACATGTACGAGTATGTTACAGATTTTTATAAGTCTATATTTATTTATTAAATTTATAAATTATATGTGATTCACTAAAATGACATCGTATATGTCAAGTATTTTATTTGCGAACCTTATAATCGACGTTATAAAGAAGAAAATATTCCACTGTAACAAATAAAATATCCAACTTTAAATCTGGAGAAGAGCCAAAGAAAAAAAGCAGGTTGATGAAAGACAGTACACAAAAGGTCACCTACAAACTGAAAAAACATTGTAGGAACTAAAGAATATGGCGAAAAAGTTTATTTTCGAGTTCGAGATGTTAAGAAAAAAGAAAAAAATTAAGCCCTTGCGTTAGTTACTTAAACACAAAATTTTCGTATTGTAATTTCAACTATGCGCGCGAAAATGGAAAACGAAAATAAGATTACACATTGAATCAGTTGTAATTAAAAATAATTCAAGCAGATAACATTTTTGGATAGTTAACGATGAAAATCTGGAGTGTGAAAGTTGGCAGAAAGCTGAAGCCAAGCAACTCCAAATTCCCTGGAGTACATCTTATTCGTGTTTATATCTGCGAAGCTGTGACGTTTTAGTTAAGAGATTATCATTGACGAAACGTGTCCCTTAAGTACTCCTTTTGAAAATATCAAAGAGGAAATGTAGAATTTTATTTCGGTGCATGTTCACAATTTTATTGCGATAATTTTTACTAGTGTAAAAACTCAAGGTGTAGAGTCTGATTTTCGTGACACAGAATAAAATTCTTCAGCATTCAGTCCTGCATCTTATACGTATTTAATTTATGCATGTAGCTGTACCTCTGATTTATTATAATCAACACCTGTGGCACCTATCACATGAAACGAGATTCTACAAATTCCATTATTTGGACACTATTTTCAATACTTTTCAAAAGGCAGGCATCTGAAGATCTTGGTAGGGATTTTAAAAATATGGATTAGACGAGGTATATTCTATAGGAGATAAAAAACAATTTTTTCAAGAAACTATACTCATATAAATCGACTTCAAGGCATCCGGAAAGTTGAACCGATTCCAAGGAACATGGTCATGATATGTGTACAACAGCTTTTAGTTTGAGTTAATGCAATTGAGGCACATCTATACGTCATTGGAATGACAGGAAAACAGTTCTTTATACTTTTTTAACCGAAAAGGCATATCTATTTTTATTATATTAATCTAAGTAATTAGTTGAGTATATTATCTTATTATTCATTGTATACGTCTAAGAATAAATTGTTACAGTCCCCTGAATTATCTTTATTTTACCATAGAAATTTTAATTATTTTTTGATTTTCCAAATTGTTTTCCTATTTGTTTTGATTTTAAATTAAAATTTTTATACATTCATAGCTGCGAAAATATTTTGTTTACTTTGAAGAAAAATCATTTATCAACAGAATTAAACTTCGAGGTTGTTTGTAAATAAAATTGGTATAATTTTTCGATCACTCGCAAGAGTACAATTTTGACATTTCCATGTCTTGGCTATGACATACAAAATCGAAAATCGTGACGAAAAAGCATTTAAAAAATCGTCGCTACAAAATTTCATGTAAGTAGTACAGTCGAAAATTATGACCAAAAAAATTGATCATTATCAACAAGATTATACAAAAAAAAAAAAACAGAATTTACAAATTTCAGCTAAACACCACCTTATTAAAATTTTTAATTGTGATTTATAGTAACTTCTGAAGAAAGTATCGTCGTAATGTTTTAGGACATAAACGAGAATACGTTAGGCAATGTGAAATAATAGCTTGCAGTTGTGGTTTTCATTCGAAATTCGAAGTTATGAGAGATAATTTGAAGTCGTTATTTTCTGTTGTCTTATAATAACTGTACAAATAGTGGTGGGGTGTAATGCAAAAGTATACTAGCATAAGACTAAGATGTAAGAGAGGCTTATGTAACCAGAGGAGTAACAGATGTGTAATATTATAGCATATTAGTATTTTCTTCCTCGCCCTTTATCAACCCTGAACAAAGAAAACTCCTCTAGCGACCAATCCCTTTATTTAAAAGCGTCAGCGAGAAAGTTTTCAGAAATCATTGCGCCTAGCGGTAAAAGTTCTTTAACGAAATTTCCATAATAAATAGGATATAACTTGACTCGTAAACATGTGTTTCTACCTTGCAGTTTGTTTACTTATTTGAGACACTTTTTGTGCTATTTTTTTATTCAACTTTTAAATTAAAACTACAAAACATTTTAATCATTTTTAAAATTAATATATTCAACTCGTGAAGTATGCTAGGTGAGGTTAGATGTGAGATAATGGTGGCATGATACTTGAACTTATGTTTATGTTATAATGTATGCCAAGTCCTTAATTGTGCACTTTGCGAATAGTAGTATAGGCATTTCTGAACAATTTCCGAGCCAAAGTTCCCCAGCTCTTTCACACTGACGGTTAAGGTAACCTATCGACATAGAGTAATCCCAAAAAACATACTTTCAAGTTTTCTAGCGAATTATTTAAAAGCAATCAAACTTGTTGCAGTTTTGATTTTTTGACAGTTTACAATTTTTAAAAACTTGAAGCAAGCGATTAAATAGTTTTTTCTACGTTTCAGACTCAATGCATCTAAATAAACTATGTACTTTGTATACAATTAAGTTGAATATCTCGCGAACGGTAATTTACTTGTGTCAAGTTCAAAATTGATACAAAACGTGCAATGCACTTGAAAATTATATAAAAATGGTTTTTCCTTTTGCAAAATGTACACACATTTTCGGACTATAACACACGATGCTACGTAAGTACAAGAATGGACAATTTGTAGCGAAATTTAAGTGAATTAAGTAAAAGGGGGATGCGAAGTTGGAAAAATTCAGTATTTTTGCGATTCCTTGAATAACTCGGTTAATTTTATCCGGACACTAAATTTCATTTGAGAATTCGTCGTAAATAATGCAAACCAACGTGTATTTCAGCCACCCTTTTTGTGATTGTATTAACAAGAAACTACTTGGCAAAAAATGGCCTTTTATTTCAAACAGACTCGTATAATTACCGGAACAAGCGGACTATTTTTTTGTTCTCGTATTCGTGAAATACAAAATAATTAAAAAATTACGACTTCTATTCAAAATGCAGATCTGGCGAGGGAAAAAATGCGAAAATTACATTAAAAATTGTAATTTTAACATCATATGGTATATTTTTATCATTCATGTTTCAGACTAGGTCATTAACCGAGGAAAAAACGTATTTTTGAAATGTTATTCAACTCGAATAACCTGAATCATTTAAAATTCCATTTCATATAAAATCACGGTCGCAATTAGGATTCACTTCATTTGTATGAAATTTAAATTTCAACCGTTTTGGTTGTTTTTCCAGGTAGTAAATAACAGCATTGTTAGTTTCCAATATTTTTTTCAGGTTTGTTGTCCATTACTACTGAAATTACTTTAAAATCCGCTTTAGGTACCTAATTGTTCATTATTACGACTGGCTTTGGATACCTTAGTTATTTTACCTATAATAAAAAATTATAACGTTGAGTGCCTTTGTTTGAGAATTGCATAACCTGATGAAGTTTGAAAATAAATTTTGGATTAAATGCACATGCGTAGACTCACCAAAATAATAATTATGTACCTACATTATATTTTTCACCAGACGTGGTGGCCCCAAAGATCTGAAAATACCTTTTTTGTTATCATGACAAGCCATAGTTTAAAGGGAAATGAGTACCGAGAGAACGAATGGAAGTACATGTACCTAAAACCTATGTACATATATTAAACGCAGCAGTGAAAGAAATAAAAATCGTTTTGGGTTACTGATGCGTGGATTGAAATGGTGAATGTCATTTAACGGATTTTTTTATTTTTTTTTTTACCTATCGGAACATTAAACGAGCCATTTTCAGGCTGATAAAAATTTTAAAATGTTGAATACAGTTCATATATTTGTATATTTGCAGCTTCGGCGTCGATAAATTTTAATTCTGTGACGTATGAAATTCCCAGTTGCACGAAGGAAAAAACAAATTTCATGAGGGAAACGTAACAGGAAATTTTTTTGGATGAATGAAACATTGAAAAATTATACGTACATCATGCATTAAACAAGGGCGTTGTTGTTTACAAAAACATCCGAGTCAGTTTTAGAATATCTTTCCTATCGCTAGGAAAATTGAAACTGTTTTCTCTAATCAATTGATGAAAAAGTGAGGTTTTGATCGCGAAATTCGTCAAGATGGTGTGTGACTGCTCAAAAATAATTCATTTAATAAAACGTTTTGTGCTTGATTGTAAAATTTGAATGATGAAAACAGAGGGGCTGTATATTATGGAACTAAAATTCGTGAAAGCGCGTTGTTTAAATCTTCAATAACTTCCAAAGTAAAACTAATCGATGTATATATATTGTATCCATATTAGACGTTCTTTGATTTATATTGAAACTCCTTTTACTATGTTTAACGCTTAGCGTTAACGATTTGAAGACATCATTTGACAAGATGTCTTGATATATGACTTCTGAGAATAGAGAAGCTTATAAGGTAGATAAATAGCAACGTGAGAATTTAATCCTAGAAATGGGTTCAAGATGTATTTTATAGTCTTTGAACATCTTAAATATATGCCCTAGGGTAACACCTATAAGTAAGGTGAGAGAAAAATATATGCTTCGATTAGCTACTAATAAATGCTCTTATTTTAAAATTTCAAACTTTGAAAGTTTATTTAGAGCGATCTACTATGAGTTTTGTGGAATACACATACACGTCAAATGTTAAATTTACCAACTTATATTTCAGTATTTTTATGAATAAGTTTCGCTATGGTTTGTGAAATGAAGATTCTTGTTACTTAGTATCAATAGGAAAATTAAAATTGTAGGATATCGCTATATTGAACAATCAAGTGTACATGTGTTTTAGAATATCACATAAAAAAATTATTCCATTTCATCAATAACTAAAGTTGTAGGATCTTAGAAACCTCAAAATAAGGTCCTGTAATTTCAATTTTTCATAAAATTGAGCAATTTTTGGTATAATATTCTTAAACATATATTTATTCGTCCAATAGAGCGATAAGCAATTACAATTTTCCCAAACAGTTTCAGGGATTTTTCCTGCAAAAATTAGTTATGCAACCGACTATATCTGTAATCCCGTTTTGCGTGGAAAATTACAAAATGCTTATCTTACAACTTCAAAAATCTGCAAAAAATTGAAAAGTAACAAAAACTTATAATTTTACCATAGATTGATCTATAATTTTATCTGTTTATTTGCTATGTATCTTATTAGAAAACTTTTAAAACTTGTTTCATTTTTTTATCATTTAAATCAATGAAATCGAAACATTTTTCTTCTACGGAAAGTAAAAATTTTCTTTTAGGAAGCAATGGAAAAATGAACGATGAGTGTATAGCTTCATATTGGTGAAATTTTAGATGGCACGACGAAAACGACGAACGACCGAAAAATATTATTTTAATGTCTTCTACGTAAGTCTAAGCCGTTAATTCTTTCGAGCAAACGACGGTGCACTGCGCGGTACTTTATTGGCGAAATGAAATAAAGTTGGAATTTTTCCACGGCATGAAGTTCTTTTTTCGAAAAGCGTTGTTTTTCAGCGAGGAATTGTTTCTCTAATTAAGCACTGTCGCTCACGTCTCATCGTCGCTTTAATATCTTGCGCTTTGAGAAATTGGGAAAAAATAACAAAAAGAAATTGATAAAAAAAAATTAAAAATTGGGCGTTTTGTTATTAATTTTAAGCTTCGTCTTCAACGAATATAAAATTGTTTAATTTCCTCCGAAATATCTAGAATAATTTAATGCATCAACGAATTCATTGTGAAAAATGTTTTTTTTTCTCTTTTATTATTTTTTTTCCAGTTTTAATCAAAAGTGGTAATTTTAAATGTTTTTGCTTAATTTACGTGACACAGCTTTCGATTTACGATAATAACGCGGAAAAAGTGACCTTAAAAAGATACATTTGAATAAATTTGCAAACGATGTTATCAAGCTCTCTATATGAAAATGAAAAAATATATTATCCGCGAGTTAATCGATTATTGTAAACGCTCGCCTCCAGGTGATGTTACGGTTAATTAATTGTTAAACGAGTAATTTAATATTGAAACTGGGAAACAGTTGTATGAAGTAAGCGCCAAAAATTAAGGTAATTTCGTCTTTCGCAGCAAATTAAAGCATGGAACACGTGCGTTTGTGGTATCATCGCTACTATACATATAAAGGTTTTGTTATGTTTGCTGATGGGTAATGGTATGTTCTTCTTAACGTTTTATTTTGCGCAAAATGTTTCATCAGATTACAATATGTAAAGTTTTCAATGTTGGATGTATGTAATTGAGAATTGAAAAACAAGGCATAGTTTCATCGGCGTAATATCTAAGTTTTGCCTCTTCACGGAATAGCTAAGCGCTTCTTCAGATTTCCCTAATTATTCTCCCGTTGAATAGGGGAGTAAGAATTTAAGATGAAAGTTGAAAAAAATTTCAAATTATTAAATTGCATTGTACGTAGATGATGAAACATTTTTGTAAAAATTAACGTGTAAAATTTATTGATGTAATTTTAATTTATAACATCTGAATTCCTCAACCAATTTATCTAGTTATTGCTGGGAAATTACGATTTCACTAGGGATAGTTCATTTGTTGTTTTAAATTTTAACTAAATTTTAGGGTGTTAGTTGACTTGAGAGTTCATCAGCTTTCAGCTATACTCTTTGTTAATTGATAAGTAAGTATACCTACTGAAAAAACAGGTGAAATATTATGAACTAGAAATACACTTTCTTCATTTACCAATTTTCAACATTCTTGGTAGAAATTTATTAGCGTCATTAAATATTACTATTCTTTGAAGATTGTTTCAGTCTGTAAATCCACTAATATGAAGTAATGCGCAATTATTCAGCATTTTTCTTTAGTCTGCGAACAAATTTTCAACCCGTAGAAAAGTTCGTTTTCTTGACGAACTACGAGTTAATACTTAGATGTTTCATATGATTTTCGATTCGACTAAATGTGCAAATGCGTAATAATACGAGCACCTTACATATGTTACAAATATATTCGTCGAATACAGCTGAAAAACGAGAATCGACTTTGTAGTTGAATTAAATTCCGTCGGAATCATTTCGTATTTTGCGCAGGTTTTGATTTGTTACTGTAGGCAAAGAACTCGATTACAATTTTTCACGCAAAAGGTTTTCGACATTTTAACAATTCGATTGTTAACCCCATCATAGCCACCTGCCAATAAGTAGCGCTTCAATACCTTGAAATCGCTCATTTCCTTATTCAATCGCGCACTTTTGCAAGTGGTACAAAATAAATTTCAGGTAATTCATACCCCATCTGGCGCTTTTTTGTTTCAACTTGGGTTGAGGTTTCGAGGTTTAAACGTTTATAAATAAATGCTTTTGATTTTTTGTTTTTAGATTAAGGTTGCTGGTAATGAAATTTTTTTTAATGGTAATTAAAGGTTTTTGTGATTGTAATACTTCGTTAATTTGGCTTGTATACGTGTATAAAGTGAGATGAATTGTTTGCTCGAGAAAATTTATCAACGTAGGTAATTGTTGAATTTTAATATTTAGCTCAGATTAGTGGAGTACTTCGGTTCCATATAAATTTCTCGTTATTTATTTCTGTTTATTTATTTATTCATTTATTCTTTTTAATGGATGGGTGGAATGGAAATATTTCGTTACATTCATCAAACTTGATGAAAATTGATGTTCGAAATAACTCACCAAGCTGTATGATATGAATGTCTTTTTTGACAAGATTTAGTAATGTAACTCGAATATCCGCGTTTACTAATGGTTTCGCCATGTAGGTGGTTACTTTGATCGTTTGACAGGTGTGAAATAGTTTTGCACGATGAGCAATAAAGACGGAATATGTAGGTAAGATACAGGTAGGTACTAGGTAACTAGGTATGCTTCGGTCTTAAATAGTGCAATCGAATCGATTCTTCTAGATGGTTTAGTTTAAAGTTAAGTGATGAAGAAGTACAACACTGCGTAGGTGTTAAATCTTTTCGTTTTATATATTTCCTCATCAACAGTGCGCAACTTATTCAACTCTTTGAGATTATTTACGAAGAATCAAATACATTTGATAATTGAGAATTCTTGTATACTTATAAGGTGTTGTTAAAATTCAAACGGATATATAACAGAATTTTTAATGAAATTATGTAACGATGCTATAAAACGGATTTTATATCATTGCGACGCGAAACTTGGCAATTTCAGCGTTGGCTGCAGGTGCGCATCATCGTTTCGATATGGCAACTACGTTCTTGACCACATTAGAATTTCGGCCTGCTGAATATATATTTCACAAGTGTAAAAAAGTATAAGTTGAAGTAAATAACCGCTTAATAGCCATTATGCTTCTATATCGTTAAGGTTTAAATTTCATTACGGCAAGTAGAACAAGCAGTTTTGAAAAGAGATTTTAGAAATGTTTCTACGTATAGAACGAATGAAATTAAATTTCTTTAGAAACAAAAGCAATTTCAAGAAGAGTATATACGTCTCAATGGGATTTCTTTAAACGTCACCACTTAAAATTTGCACTTCACGGAGAATTAGATACACCTCGATACGTTTTATATGCGTACAAAAGTTTACACAAATAAAATAAATTTGTCGGCATAAGAAGTATATATCTATTGAAATAATAACAGGGAGCGTGTATCATTTATACCGTGTATTACTAAATACTGCGATACTTCTTCATCGGTTGCCATCCAAACAATTCTTTTTGCGAACAAAAAAAAAACGAAATTTCATCACCGAATCACCGAAGTTGAAATTATATAAATCACTTCTTCGTTCGATGTTTCATCCCGAACAGTGAAACTTTAACTCACGCAATTCCAAGATTACATTGCCTATGCAATACACACGATGGTTTTTCCATGCGAAATAACACTGGAAACATCAGGTGTTGAAAAATCAGTTCGCAAAAATTAAGAAACCCTGGCTCCTAACTTCTAAAAGAAAGGTGTTACGCGCGATAGAAGCCAGTATTTGTGTTCTATCGATAAGCCCAGTTGCTTTTCTGTTTTTCACGTACAGTATTCCATACCCAATTGCTTTTTAGGATTTATTTCTTATTTCCTGCGAGAAAATGAGTTTTAGTAGAGTTGGCGAGGTGTGGAAAACAGATTTTACACCGTTTCGTAGCACCCTCCGGTCGACTATGGCGTTATTTTATTAGTTCGGTCGTAATTATAGAAGTATAAAATAGAATACTTACATGGGTGACATCTTTTTTACATTACGTTTTCTGCAACGATTGCGTTGGCTTTTACGCAACATTCAGGATTTAACCGATTTGAATTTAAAGAAAATACTTTTTTTTAGCTTCATTTTTTTGTGAAATTCTCAAACAAGGAAAAAAAGCAGTAGGTGAGATTATACAATTTCTGGAAAGCGATTGCGATTCGCATCTCTTTATTTATTGCAAAAACAATGAATTTATTAAAATTGTACTTAAGAACACGTGCTGTTTTATTAGTACATATTTGCAAATTATGCGATATAATCGAGGCACGTAAGTTACTTAGATCTAGGTTTAGTTCAAGTATTATTTTGACAAAACAATTTTATGCTTTTATAAATTATTTAATAACTTTTACGATAAAAGTTGAGTATGCAGGTATAGGTAAATAAATACGTAACAGAAATTTACCGCGATGAAACACGGAAATGTGACAAATGTTACCTTTTTTTAATTTTTGAAGTAATGATTTTATGGTGCCCCTTTGTTTATACAGGGTGTTCCAGGACAGAGGTAAGGCCTACAAGTTAGAAACTGTGCAACATAAACTGAGCCTGTGTATGCATGTTTGCCTAACCTCCGGGCCGCAGGGGCAGTGGTATACTTTTTCCATAAAAAAATTTTTCCAGTTTCGTTCACTGATTTTCAATACGTACAATCTTTTCCCCTCCGGAAACACTCATCAGAATGATTGGTCATGGGTAAAGTTTTTCTTTAATTCGTAAATTTAAAAAAAATATCTTCTATGACCGATCAGTGTTTCTGAAGGGCGGAAAGATCGTTCTGTTCAATGCCGCAAGGATCACTTTGAAACACATTGCTATTGAGAATTGCATAATTTACCCTTTATTTTTGCTGAATAAATGTCTAATATTAAAAATATTCTATAAAATACTTCAAACTGAAGTATTTCGAGAACCGTTGCTCGAATTAAAAATCTAATCGCCATAAAGGAAAAGAAGATTTTATGCCCTATTTTAATAATGACTAATTTTTCTCTAAAATGTTTTTTTTGAGATAAAATAGAAAAAAAACGCTAAAAATTCAAAAACAACAATTTCAAATATTTTCCCCTTCAAATACACAAGTAGGCAGTACGCTCAACAGGCAAAAAGGGAGGTTTTGCGATGTAGAATAAGTACGGGGACTGTCACCACCGAGTCACGTCTCCCTGAAGCTCAAGCCTCAACGCAACGAAAATGAACCGGTGTGTGACATTTGTCAACCTGTGAGGAGGCGGTGTATTAAAATTGTAGTTTCGCATTTTTTTAAGTTGATTTTTAATATTAGTAATCACACAAGGCAAGCGTGTTTGTCGAAAAAAGAAAAAAAGCATCTTTACTTTTGCGGTTTCTTTTCAGGATTCTTAGGAGGAAAAGGTTACGTCGCGTCGGTAAAATTTTCTTTGTACTATTGTCAATGATATCATATATCTTCTCAACTTAATACCTCTCCGTTGTGTTTAAATTTGGGTTTCTAGCGGTATCGATTTAACAATATCGGTAATTGATAGGTATCTCTAATGTGGTCAACGAGATATATAAACTCTCAAACGTATCTGTTACAGAATCAACTTTAATATGCTGTAACTATCGTACAAGTAGGTAACTAGGTACATTCACATAGAGAAGAATGGATTAAAAACGATTTTTCATTCATTGTCTCTATTGCTACTCAAGTGTAGATGTTTCATAATTCATAATTTTCGATTAAGCACGAGTAGTTTTCATAATTTGTTGTAGAAATGATGAAATGAAAAAGTAAAAGAAAAAGGTTCTTATATCTATAAATGTAAGCAAGTTATTGCATGTAGTACAATTTTTGGTGAGTTAAAAATCAACCAAAATTAATGCCATGGTATACAATAGGTGAAATTGATGGTTAAAATCGATGTTCAGTTCGGTTGATAACGTAAAATGAATGATAAAAGCAGAAAATATACAATAGTCAACTTAGTTGAATATAAAAAAATAGAAGCTGTAAAAAACTGAAAAACTTAAAGTCGTGAATTTTGATTTTCAAGTTTTGGTGCAAGAAAAAAGTATATATAAGTTGAGTACTTAGTAACAGCTGCGTCTATGTTGCTTTTTTTACTTTTTTCTGTACGCGTTCTAGAAGATAAGTAGATAAGTTTTTCTCTTATAGCAGTAAGAGGCGAGCAGCAAGTTGTAATAAAATAAATGAGAGAGCGGGTGAGTTCCCATTACAATATTTTATTGCTAATATTCTGTCTTGCAGAACTGACGGATTATTTACGTTGCTTTGTTTTTCTTTTTAACCCTATCCAAGTACACTTTATTTGACAGTTGAGCAACCTTTTACTCATTCGTTCGTTCTAGTTAAAATAACCTTAGTGTTGAGAGGCCAAGGCTAACACTCGGTGATGATTTATGATGCTGCATTTTAGAATTTTCACCCTTTCGTAAGTCTGCTCGCCAAGTTAACGAGTTTCATTGTTGCCTTTGTAGCTCTTCAAATCTGTATTGCTTTCGAAAACTGTAAAAAATTATTTTATAAACGTTTAATTGATAACCATATTTTTAGACGGTGGGTATTTCTCGCATAATTTGTTGTATTTCCGATCCCCCTATTGAAAGATATTTTCATTTTATTCAACATTACTCGCTATTAGATTACTATTTCTTCACGCTTTTTTTTGCCCTTTTTAAAATTTTTGGAAAAGAAGCGATTTCATTCTTTTCGATGTTGAATTTCGTATGTAAATGTGTAATTCGAAGCGAATATTTTTATAAAAATGGATAAAATAACGCGTCGATGTAGGATTATAACAATGTTAAATAAATTAAAATGGAAATGTTACTGTGCCAAATGATTTTTATCAATGCAGATTTCTTCTAATGTTTTCCAAAGTTACGTTCGTATTGAAGTGCAAGAGTTTTTTGGCACCACTTTAAATCGCGCTTTTTCTATTGAAATGAAAACTTGTTAGCGTAGATCATTAGCGAAACGAATTTCGTTAAAGTTGAAGAATTAATGAAAAGTACACTCGCGGAATTAATTTAATAAAAATGAGGATCTTCGATGATGGAAAAAAATCGCAATAGGTAATAACGAAATGCGCTCATTTCTCTCAATGGAAGTTATACTATTGTAGGCTTCAATATTGCAATTTGTCTAGTTGGAGGAATATGAAAAAAAAACACGGCCTAAAATTATTTTAGATTATTTCAGAATCAGAAGAGAATTAATGGTATTTTTGTTTTTATTTTAACGTGGAAAATTCGTTGCAATACGTAGTCGACGTATTCTTAATTCTCTCGAGGATTTTCACAATTTTTGTTGTGTCATTCGTAAACGCGGAGTGAATTAGGTATACTTTTTTTTCCATAAAATATGTCGTAACACAAATTACTTTTTTTCTGCAGCATCAATGCATTCAAAACTTCCCAGTGACTTTGTGCTAAATTTTTATAGAAGTACGTACGTAAATTCGTCACTTGCAATGTGTTGTATTGTAGGTACTTATTAAGTACTCCTACTTACGTAGGCCTATTGTATTAAAAAATATACATCTACAAACATTTCCTCATTCATTCTATATTTTTTCTTCATATTATAAATAATGAAAATTTCAAATCGTGGGATCAGTAGGTAATACTAATTTGTCATGAATTCTTGAACAATGAAAGTTAGCCGGCCATAAACTATTGATAGATTAGGTACCTTTCTAATAGCTTTGTATGGCCATGAGAAATAATTAGCCAATGTGACCCGACTTGCATCAATTTTTGTCTCATCGTGTTAACACCTAATTTACAAAAAAAGCTGAGTTTGTTGCACAAGTAAATTTTTCCAACGCGAATTCAAGAATCTAACGAGTTCGTTTCATCGAAATTATGTGCAAAAAAAGTTCACTCAAAAAAAAGGAAAAAAGTTCGCCTCGTGCAGAAGTGTCGTTTCCGTAGTTTTACTTTTACAATTACAATCAGAGGATATTCAGGAAACGAATCTCTATTGTACTTGCAATAAATCTTTTTCTGACGCTTTGCGTTTTACATTCCCAATGTATTCCAAATTCCCAAAAGCCCCAAACGGTGTACTTAGCGATACACGAACCTATTTCCGATGAATCTTACCCTATCTGGTAGTTTTAGCGTTTTTAATAAAACACTTGTAGAACTAGCTAAAAATTTACATATTTAAATGTCGACCCGACTAAATGAATTTACATTGAGCGTAAAAAATTGCGAACTTGAAAACTCATCTCGGTTATGTTTAATTTTCTTTTGTAATATTTTAATTTTTATTTAACGTTTTTACCTTTTGCTGAATAAATTTTGTGAAAATGTAATTTACTCGACAAACAATCGAAACGTGGAATTCACGATAATTGGTTAGCTATGGCCGTGGGGATTCGAAAAAGGTAAATGTATGAAACCCTTTAGGTAAGGAATCAAAATTTTCTGTTTTGTTTCAAATGTAAAATTTTAATCATTTTTGTTTCGTTTCTAATTTAATATTGTGAAAGTAAAATCGTAATTTAATTCGTGTAAAATGTTAAACTTCTAAAAATACACAAATAGATATGTGCGTTGCCTTGAGAGCTTCAATTAAACGATAACTACCCTTCTCGTTTAAATAATCAGATGTTTCTTATAGTTGTCCTATGGAATTTCTACTTCCTTTAAAAATTACCACGATGCCTGAAAAATTGTTTTTTTTTGTAATTTAATTTCATAACAGGGTAAAGTTGGGTAATAAATGGGTAATTTTTTTCTAATTTATTTAAGTTTGGTCTATTATAGAGCAAAAAGAACTTGATCGATGGATATAAGTGAGTAATACTGAATATTAATTTACACCAGTCGTGAATCCAATTGAAAAGTGACGTTACTTCATGAAAGCGTGAAGTACTTGAAAAACTAACGCTGTAAACACATGACAACCGAAACATGACACTCGAATATGTGATGGCCAAACACAAGACGTGACGTATATGAAAACATGACGCCTCAATGTTTAAACGTGATTCAGGATATGTAGAACTTCAAATACGTGAAACGTGACTTGATTTGAAGGTGACACCTCAAAGAGTGCAATGTGAGTTGATTAAAACGTGAATCACTTGAAAATATGACACTACAAATATGTAAATGACCAAATGTGAAGTTTGACCCAATTAAAACGTGACGCTACCTTATGGAGATGTGAGGTATGCACTTGAAAACATAACGTCTTAAATACACGACGACCAAAATTACGTAACACTCGTCTTCAATTAAAACGTGATACCTCAAATACTTGTTTGAACCCTGAATCACTTAAAAACGTGTCAGACTGGATACGTCACGACTAATCGTGAGATGTGACTCTAGTCAAAAACGTGGCGCTATTTCATGGAATCGTGAAGTTTTCGCGACTGTAATTCGTACTGAGTATTTTAATTACATACATGTATATGTTACCGCTAATGTAGATTTTCAGTTAAAGTCGACTTTACCTAGTTAAAGTCGACTTTAACTGAAATAGGCCGTTCTATACCAGTTAATGTTGATTTAGTCAACACTAACTAGTTAGAATCAACTCTAACTGATATCATTCAGTTAAAGTGGAATTGGCATTGCCATTCATAGCCACACATCTTTTTTGAAGATCAGTGACATACCCCAGGACATTACTTCTTTGAGAACAGTAGCATCTGACCAAGCAGTGGGAAAGAGGCAGGGTTTCATAAGATGCCACTGCAGAAAGAAGTGCAACTCGAAACATTGTTCATGTGTAAAAAACAAAATTTTATGTAATTCGAAATGCCATATGAGTATAAATCGATCTCAAATTACGTAAATTACCTACTACAGATTTTTGTTTTTTATTCGTGTGTTGAAATGTTTTTGTACCTATAAACGAATTCATTTTATGCACTTCTCTCATCGAACTCTCAATAGATGATCTACTTTAACTGAATATGATCAGTTGAAGTCGACTGGTAACATATATAATAAATTCGTTTGTTTCATATCATGGTTGCATATGTGAACCACAGAATACCTATACTACACATGTAAAGTATTAGGTATACCAACTACTTCTCATTCAGTATAGTTTTAAGCGAAGAAAAAGTTCTTGGAAATATCCACGCTGAAGTGAAAAAAAAAACAAAAGAATAAAGAAATTACGTCGAGGAAAAGTAAGAAAAAAATTTTCTTTTCTTTTACTAGAAAAAGATAAAGTTGAGAATAGAATACTAACACGGTAACAGGTATAAAGCAAAACTTCTAACTTTAACGAGAAAAGAAAAAAAGCAAAAAATTTCTTTACTTGCGTCTGTACCCAATGGACGATTCGTCGAGTGAGTTTTAATCATTACAATCGTTATCGCGTATTCTACGTTAGGAAGAGGGAAAATTACAGTCGGCATCTTAATAGCGTACGCAGGGATTTAAAATTTGCTCGTTTAAAGGTTAAACTCGCTACGCAACTGGCGAAAAAAGTGTACACAAAATTTAAATATCAAAATAGGAATTTAACCATTGTACCACTTGACATCAGAGATCTTTGTCTCCATATGCAATATGGAAAACAGAGACAGAAACTACCCATGGGAAAGTATTGTTAAAATCTTGCGGTTAAAATCAGAGCGAACGAAGAGAAATGACGTCACAATGGTAAGAGAAACCGCTAGTTATACCTTGAATGTTGGCGAACGTAGCTTTCATCCTAGACCATGAAGTAATAAAGCATTCAAAAGATTTAACGTACCCTGGCGACATTTTATTCTAGGGCGTTACACGACAGTGTATGTATATATCTATACCTTTACCTACATATATATAACTGGTACATTGCCGTAATTTAATGCTTTTTCTTTTTTCTCTCGCACTTACCTGTCACCTTATCTACTTCATTATATGGTGACATTTCATTTTTAGTTTCGCCCATCTACGTTACTTTTTCTTTCTTATAATAACAAATTCGTTCCGCATAATATCATTTTTATGAGGAAGTTTTCCAGTTTTGAGATATGTGAAAAATGACAAATATTTCTTTATGAAATTCACATACGTTGTTTGGTCGACAGGAGAAATATGTATAGACAGAAAATCTTGTGAATTCTTTTACCTACTTTTCAAACCATAACATATAAGAAATTTCCTAAATCGTCAATCAGGTTTTTCAATATTTTCTCATTTATTCATAAGAGCATGAATTTTATAAGCAATTCCTTGCAAAATATTATAGGTATCTACGTTTATGTACCTCTATCGTTCGTTTGTAATATGTGATGTAAGTAGTTGCTACGTTGATACCAAGTTGGGTACTTATTTCCCATCGTTTACTGTTATCATTTTCTGACGCAAAATTTCCATATTGAGATTTGGTGGTTGCAAATGTTGAAATCAAAAGACGTTTAAAAAAGTTTTATTCAAAGTATAACAAGTTGCATAACCAATTTCTACAGGAAAAAGCACTACAATCCTTGTGACTATGCAGGAATATTATAATTGCAAAATATCACTCTATCGAACAAACAAGTGTATGTTTTGGCATATCATATCAAAAAATTGTCCCATTTGATGAACAACTGAAGTTGTAGAATCTTAGAAAATTCAAAATAAGGTCCTGTAATTTCAATTTTTTATGAAATAGGACAATTTTTTGATATGTATAATATTCTCAAAAATATACTTATATATCTGGTAGAGCGGTGATCAGCAGTTACAATTTTCCTCGTAGTTAAAGGGGTTTTAGTGCTTCTTCCCAAAAATTGTTTATGCAACCTACCATACCCGTAGTCCCGTCTCAATCAAATGAGACAGTATTTTGATATGATGTCCTAAAACATACACTCGTTTGTCCGATAAAACGATATTCTACGATTACAGTTTTCTTGCGCAGTTACAGGGATTTTAGTGTTTTTTCCTGCGAAAATTAGTTACGCAATTCGTTATGCTTACCTATAATCCCGCCATAATAACATTCCAGACGCCTATTTAATTTATGATACCATACGTGTTACAACGAAACAAATTAAATGAATAATTAATCATAATGCTTCCTTCGCATATATCTATGTTCTAATTTTTCTATGCGCCAACAGAAATAACTCGTACAATAAAACGTTGCTTTGCTGAAATATCTGCGTGAAAAATCATGTAAGAATAAGTTAGTAAATTGTAATTAACCTAATTTCTCGCAAATGAGAAATTCCAGATAGATAATGAGCATTAAATAATCTAAAATGTAAATGAAAAGAAAAAAAAGTGGTAAAGAGAATGAAATCGTGGAACGAAAAGTTAAAACAAAGGCTAAAGGAACGTAACGCAAAAAATTTATTTCAGACGATGCTAGCAGAAAATTTAGGGTCAACGAAAAAAACGGGATTACCTTTTAACGAGAACCTTCAATCTGAGAAATATTTTTAGAAAACCCTTGACAAAAATCAACATTTGTCTTTTATTGTATAAGTTTGTTGTGAATGAATAACTTCGTTTTCAATGTTATCCGTTTAAGTAATTTTATTTCATTTATTAGTAATTAGTGAAAATAAAATACACTACATAAGCATATGCTAATGTTGTATTTTATGCAAATACATAGATTTTTTTGAGCAAAACTCTCACAAAGATTTTGTACGAGTATGGAATAATTTCACTTTTGTGATTTGTAACACCTTGAAAAAAATTTAATTCGTAGATTTTTGTGTTTATCTCCACCAACTTTTCTTTTTCATTAAACCTATTTCACGATTTAATTCGAAGGTACCATATGTTAAATACTAATATCTTTTTCTTAAAGGATAGATAGGACGAATTTTTAATAGTATAAAACAGTTTTAAAATTGTTCCACGACTTGTTCGTATTTTTTAATTAGATCCATAAATTCAAAAGTATTTTTACAACCCTGCTTACTAAACACCGTTTGTTAATAATAATGTAGTTATGATAAAAAAATTTAATTCGTTTTTTTCAGAACTCTTTATTCGGTGTTTCTACGAAAATTTTTAATTCTTTTTTAAACGCCATTTCATCTCTAATCCTTTATTTAATTAACGTTTCTAATTCAAAACTTTTTAGATGTTAAACGTGCATGAATATGAGTAAGTCGTTAAATAAGCCTATGTCTTATGTGTTATGAGTTAATTAAGTTGGTAATGTAGCCATTGCACAGCGAGCAAAGAATTTAGATTACCATCAAATATGAATTTTCGCTGCGTGCTTATCGAAACGTACATTTGTAAGGGTTCTCAATAACGAGGAATAAAAATAACGAAATATCGTACGTTAAAGAAATTAAATAGTTCATGTTAACGACTTGGAAAAAATATCATAGGTGAAAAAAGAATAATGAAGTTAATTTCCGATGTTCATAAACATTCAGGTACTTTGTAACCCGATTCGCGCATTTTTTTGGGGGAAATTTTTTCAACAGTCTCAGTTTTTTGCGATAGAATCCGAATGTATCTTTTGCGTTTTTGTCAAATAAGTATTGTTATTTGTTAGCTTTCGATTTCGTATGAGCTTTTTAGTTGAATTTCAGAATGCATATATCGCGTTTTGCATCATTCTATTGACTTTAGCTTTTTCCTTTTTTGTTTTTGATACAATTGTTCGGATGCTTTGTTATTAAGATGAAACTTGGGAGAAAAAAAACGTCGATAGTTTACGCTAGACAGCTTGTAAATGTAGGTATCTAATCTACATATTAGTGTACTGGTGTACTCGTACCTACAAGTACAAGTGTACGTAGACGTACTACTTAGACTTACTATTTACATCGTACATCAAATGTACTCGTAGATGAATGTTTGGTTAGATTCCCAATAAATATTTATTCTAATTAAAGAAATCTTACGTTGAAAGAAATGTTTTCTCTAAAGGGAATAATCTTATTTATGGACTATTTTTCTGGAACGATGCATACCTTTACTTCAGGTTCTCTAACACAAACCCTTCGTTGATATTTAACTCAAGTATGCGATTTGAACGAATCTAATTTAATTATCAAGGGACACGAGTATTGTGGGCATAGTGGGTTGCATAACCAATTTTTGCAGGAAAAA